>CAODLS012040872.1:0-12711 GCA_948243855.1 Flueggea neowawraea
TCTGAAATCAAGAGAAGAGTATAAATACATGCTTGGGAGACCAGAAACACAAGAGAAAACATCTGAGCATCAATTTCTAACAACCTTCAAGCATCAAAGCATTGAATCTCTATTTTATTGATACAAGTGTATTTGCTCTTAAATTTATTCTTCATTTACTTGTATCACTAGCTGTTAATTTGGTGGTGAATGTTTTGAAAACACATTTGAGAAGAGTGATTGTGAGAGGGATCAATGGTAGATTCCTAGGTTGGTTTTTGTTCTTGAACAGGAATCAAAAAATTTGTAAGAGTTCTCACTTACATAGAAAGTGAAGTTGTAATATTTGTGATGATTGATAGTGGAAATTCTAAGTGGTGATACTTAGGTAGTGGATGTAGGCATCGAGTGAGTCGAATCACTATAAGTTCTTGGTGTTCTTTCATTTACCGCAATTATTCTCGAAGAAAAATCAAAGCTTCTAATATCACATTATTCAACTCCCTCTTCTAGTGTGATTATCGACTCAACAACATCTAGACTCGGATGTTTGAACTCAAGTCACAAATATTTTGGTGTTAACACATCTAAACCAACAATCTATTCATAAATAGAGTATATTCCTTTTCAAGTGTGTGTGTGTTTTTTTTTAAATCCACTCCTTTCAAGTGTTCGAATATCTGTTATTGGGAAAACAGGATTGCCCACTATAAAAAGTAAAAAAATCGTCATTAGTGACTTAAAAATAATTTAAATAAAAAACAAGTTCACCATCTAAAAAGCCAACATAAAATCAAATAAGTATATAATATAATGAATCAAAAGTACAATTATTATTACAAAACAAAGTAAAAGATTAATGAATTGAATACTCAATCTGAAAGAGAATTCTACATTTTAGACAGGAAAAGAAATTTCCGTGGATAACTCACATTCTGAGTTTATCTTCAGACTTTTTTTTTTTGACGGTATCTTCAGACTTATGTGTTGACTTTATAAGATAAGCATATAGAGATCTGACAGGTGTTCAAAGAATCAAAATGAATATCCATGTTGGACGTCAAATGAATCACAATTTTGATAGAAGATAATCGATTTTTCTTTGGATGATGATGAGTGTTTTCATTTAAAATATATATTTTTTTAATTTTGAATAGATTTAAATTACGAAATTATTCTTACCAGCTTATTAAAATATTTTATAACGACAGACAATTGGTAATATGTGTTTAACACTTGATTTAAATGAAAACACATATTTTTTTAATAATAAAATTTTTTTGGCTAAAATTTATCACGATAAATAGGGGCATTTTTGTCCAAAAAATATTACCCTAAACTTTTGTTCCTAAAATACTCTTCAATAAAATTTTAAAATTATATTTAATAACTAAAAAAATAATTCAAAATTCATTTAATATAATTGGTATTTCCAATACATCAAGCTGCATTCCAAGGCAACTGAGAAATTACAAAAGAATATTACGACCGATATGAGCATATTACTTTCAACTTTGTTGTACTATTGAAAAAACCATATCAATGGCTCAAAGAATTGATTATTCCTTCCTTGAAATATCGACAAGAAAATCAGTCTGAAACAGTTGGTATCCAGACAACTACTCAGTCTCATAAAAAACACAAACTATCGTCTATGTAGTGCTGCTGCCGTCCGTTACTGTGGCTTGTGAACATGCGACAACTCTTGCAGCAACTGGTGATGATATCTGTGATGGAAGATTGTCGTCTGCAACTTGTGTCTTTAACTCCAGCAAGGTTGTGGTTGTATAAAGAGAAATGAGTACTACTATTTGTTGTGTTCTTCATGTCATGAATATATATAGACTAGATATATGACTTAGATCATTATGTATATTTATTTTGTTGATGACCAGATTTTATCACTGTTTATGAATGATGTTTTTAATGTAACATAAATTATAATTACCACAAATAAACTAATTCCTCTACTGTATTGGAAAGTGCTTTCAAAATTTATTAAAGTTACAATTTTCTATGAGATTTGACCAACCTATAAATTATTTTATTATTAACTCTGTTTTTTTTTAAATTTTTGTAGGGTATTGTAGACATTTTACATTTGAAAGTGTTTTTTATGATATATTTGAACCAAATAGCAGCACTCTTTTTTTAATATGAGCTTCTAAAAAATAAATTATTTTGTATTCGTGCAAAATTTCTATTATTGAATTTAGACACAACAATAATTCTCTTTTTTTATTAGGAAATAATATGGTCATATTTGAATTTATTAACTAGATAACCAAGTAATGGAATGAGGCTAGGAAATTAGGAATATCGGAATCTGTCATGTGACCCAAAGGGAAAAGGAAAGAATCAAGTAACTGGCAGTATAATATATGCTCTCAAATTGAAGATCAATTAAAAATATATTAACACATCAAACTACTTTTGTATTTTAGACTCTCCTGACAAGTGGAATTAATTAAGATTTAGCAAGTGCAATTTGACAGATGAGTAAGTATTATATTATTTAATTGCAAATTGTCACAAATGGTTATGAAAAAGGAGACTCAAATTGAGCAACTCCAAGATTCCCATTAACTTGGATCCAAATTTTTCATTTTAATTTTTTAATTGCAAGTTGCTAAAACAAAGTTTATATTTTTTTGAGTGGTACTACAATAAAATTTTTATAAAAGACACTTTTTTGAGAATTCTTTTCTAAGACTTATATTAAATAACTTTAGTAATAATTAAGTAATAATTATAATTATTTAATTTATTATAAAATTAAGTAACTGATTAAATTAATTAACTGATCAAAATTAAGTAACCGGTGGTAAAATTAAGTAATAATATCTAAAATTAAATAGTTTTTATAGTTATACAATTAAATAATAACTTTCTAAAATTAAGTAATCAAGTCTAAAATTAAGTAGCTCATTATAGTACCAACCTTTCTGTTAATAACCCACATCTTAGTTTTGATTCTTCGCCAATATTTTAACTTTCAACATTGTGAGCATCGGATAGTTAAAACAAAAGAAAACATTGTGAGGATCTGCATCACGTTATTTTGATTTCATTGAAATGATTATTCGTACAACTAAAATATACTTTCTTAAATTCGAGACGGTCTGGTTTTATTCAAAAACAAAAGGTTTGATTCGTAACTTGTATGTGTAATTGGCATATCGTTTTGTACAACTGCATTTTTTGACCGATGTTTTTTTTTTTGGTATTGTGGTTTCAAAAAGTATTATTAGTAAATAATTAGATTAATATTTTCGCGATGCTGTAAATTTTATTTTTTTAAAACTATTTATTTTTTATAAAAATAATAATTATATTATAATTATATAAATATTTAAAATAATAAAAAAACTAGTAGATAAATTTGTAACAATAATTGATTTCAAACTGATGTGTTTCTCAAACCTAACCTTGAGTAAAAAAAATTACAAAACTCTAGAAAGAGGAATGATAAAATACTCGTATCTATTTTTTCTGTATTCTTATGATACATATTTATAATAGAGCTAGGGTTTTAAATAAGGAAACTATATCTGTACAACCTAAACTTATTTACAGGACTAATTTACAGATTTCTAGGACCCTATTCTAAGAAGTAAATTAGTCTAGTTGACTAACATTAACTTCCATATTCCAACATTCCCTCTCAAGCTGGTTTAAAGATATCTTCCATAACTAGCTTGCTGACTAGATAACTAAACTGCTTGTAGGGTTGTGCCTTTGTGAGAATATCTGTAGTTTGCTGAGATGTAGGCACATAAGGTATGCAGATGATCCCTTCCTCAATCTTCTTTTTAAAGAAGTGCTTATCCACCTCAATGTACTTTGTTTTGTCATTAAGTACAAGATTATGAGCTATTGAGATAGCAACTTAGGAATGGTGATAGGAATTTGTAACTCTTCTAGGATTCTCTTGATCCATATTGCTTCACAAATCCCTAGTGCTAAAGCCCTCATTCTGCCTTGGCACTGATTCTTGCCACCACACTTTATTTTTTACTTCGCCATGTCACTAGATTCCCTCCAATAAATGTGCAATACCCAGAAATTGACCTTTTGTCAGAGTTGTTCCTTGCCCAATCAGCATCAGTATATACCTTTATTTGGAGGCTCTTCCTTTTCCTGAACATCAGCCCTTGTCCATGGCTTCCTTTTAGATACTTTAGGATCCTATAGGCAGCTTCAAAATGAACTTGTCCCGGTGAGTGCATGAACTGACTTAGGAGGCTCACGACAAAAACTATGTTAGGTCTGGTGTGAGATAAATAAATCATTTTCCCCACCAGTCTCTGAAACTTTTCTCTATTAATTACATCTTCAGGAGCAGTAGGTTCTAATTTTATGTTAGGCTCAACTGGTGTCTCAACAGCCTTGCACCGTAGTAACCCAGTTTCATTTAGGAGGTCTAGTATGTATTTCCTCTGATTTATAAATATTCCATCTTTAGACCTTGCAAACTCCATCCCCAAGAAGTATTTTAGTGGACCAAAATCATTGAGTTTAAACTCCAGAGCCAGCTTCTTCTCCAGCCTTATTATTTCTTCATTGTCATCACCTGTAATGATAATATCGTCTACATAGACAATCAAGAAAATGATTTTACCTTCCCTTGATTTTCTATTGAACATAGTGTGGTCAGCTTGGCTTTGACAGTACCTCTGCATCTTTATAGCCTTTCCATATATCTCAAACAATGCCTTCGAAGACTGTTTTAAGCCATATAATGATTTTTTCAGTTTGCACACTTTGTTCGTTCCATAGATTCCTTCAAATCCTGGTGGTATACACATAAACACCTCATCTTCCAAGTCTCCATTTAGGAAATCATTCTTTACATCCAACTGATGCAAGCTCCAATCTAGATTGACAGCAAGAGATAATAGGATTCTAAAAGTATTTATTTTTGCTATAGGAGCAAACGTTTCCTGGTAGTCAACACCATAGGTTTGTGTAAAACGTTTAGCAACCAACTTCACTTTTCTCCTCTCAATGCTCCCACCTGCTTTGAACTTCACAGTGAACAACCATTTACACCCAACAAGTTTTTGATCTTTAGGAAGTTTTACTAAATCCCACGTCCCATTTTTCTCCAGAGCATGAACTTCTTCCATCACTGCTGCATTCCACTCAGGGTAAATTAGAGCCTCTTGAATATTATTTGGAATAAACAAATTAGTAACCTTGGAGACATAAGATCTATGGTTTTGAGATCATTTCTATAGGAAACATGGTGTGTAAGAGGGTGACTCATATAAGACCTCTTACCTTTTCTAAGTGATATAAGTAGGTAATGGTCAGTAGGCAAATCATCAATAATAGAGACAATCTATTCACTACTAGGTATTATATGTGTAAGAGGTTCAGTATTAGAGACAAAGATAGGTGTAGGATTAGGAGAAGTACCTGAGTTTCTTTTGCCATCCTTTGAGGAGAGTGATTGGTTCTGGTTGTGATCAGTCAGTGATTGATCTGATTGTGCTGGAACAACACTCCTTTGTTGATGTTTCCTCTTTGAATAAACCAGAAGCTCATTATTGCGTTCCTTAGGATCTGATTGCAATATTTCTCCCCCTGTGTTTGAATCTCCATTCTTTGGCATATATATTTCAGGGGTTCTAGATTTAGTTTGCTCATTTGAGAAAATCACTATAGGTAAAGGAGGAGGGACAATATCCCAAAAATTTCCTTCCTCTTCTTGATTTTTATGCTCCCCCTGAAGGAAATACTTTTGGTGTTCAAGAAAGTTAACATCCATACAGATAACAAATTTCCTAGTAATATGGTTATAGCAATTGTATCCTTTCTTATTAGGGGCATAACCAATAAAGACATGTTTTTCAGCTCTAGGATCTAATTTTGACTAATTTTTTGAATGGACATACACAACACATCCAAAAACCTTAAGAGGTAGTGTTGAATAGAGTTTATTGGTAGGAAAACAGTTTTGGAACACATTTAAAGGTGTTTCAAAATTTAGGACTTTGCTAGGTAGTCTATTAATCAAATAAGTAACAGTCAAAAGAGTCTCTCCACAGGTATTTTGGTATGTTCATCGAAAACATGAGTGTTTTGGTAACTTCTAAGAGATGTTTGTTCTTTCTTTCAGTAATCCCATTTTGTTGGGGAGTGTTAACACAAGTGGTTTGATGCACAATCCCTTTATCCTTTAAAAACAATCTCAAAAATTCATTTATATATTCATTCCCATTATCAGTATGTAAAATTCTGATTTTGGTTTGAAATTGGGTTTCAACTATTTTATAGAAGTTTTGAAAAATTTGACTGACTTCAGATTTATCCGTCATTAGATAAACCCAACATAATCTAGTGTGATCATCACTAAAGGTTACAAACCACTTTTTTTTTTTTCAGAACTTGTGTTTATTCTAGAGGGACCCCATACATCACTGTGAATTAAAGAGAATGGCTTTGAAGGCTCATAGAGTTTTGAAGGATAACCACTCTTGTGGCTTTTAGCCATAATGCAATGCTCACACACGTATTTAGAATAGTTAATATTATTAAATAACTGAGGGAACAATTTTTTAAGGTAAGCAAAACTTGGGTGTGAGCATAAGCCAAAGAATAACTTGATCTATAATAGGGGTTGAAATAACACTACTGTAGCCATAAGCTTTTTATTCTCAGACTTGTCATCAACAAAATAGTATAGTCCATCTTGAATTTTAGCACTGCCAGTCATCCTCCTCGAGGGTTGTTCCTGAAACACACAGTGTGAATCATAGAAGGAAATACAACAATTTGAGTCCCGTGATAATTTACTAACAGATAGAAGTTTACATGCTAGTTTAGGAACATGAAGAACAAATTTAAGACAGATTGTAGGGGAAATAAAAATAGAACCTTTGCATGTTATAGGAGCAAAAGTGCCATTATCAATTCTTATTTTCTCATGACCAGAACCAGGGTCATAAGTATGAAACAAATGAGACATATAGGTCATATGGTCGGATGCACCAGAGTCAATTGTATCTTCCTCAGATCTTCTGTATCTTCCTCCAACATTTTCAGCTGCTAATGCTAAATTTTCAATTGTAGAGGTCATATGCTGCTTTACAAGCATCATTTGTCTTCTGCTTTCTTCTCTGCGTACTTCAGAGAATACCTCATTGATGGATGGGAGTGGTTGTCTCCCAATAATCCTTCCCCTGACCTCATCAAATTCCACATTCAATCTATCCAGAAATTTAAAGATCCTATGATCTTCCACTGTTTTTCTATGGTGATTGAAATCTTCAGCTGATTTCCATTCATAGCAATTAAATAGGTCTAAATATTGCCACAGATTCTTTAGGGAGTTAAAATACTTGACAAACCTCTCCTAGCTTCAAAGTAAATTCATATACTTGGGACTGGTTGCCTAAGTCAGAGTACATTAGGTTTATGTTGTCCCATAGCTCCTTGGCAGTGTGATAACACATGTACTTGGAGCTCATTTCTTCCTCCATAGAGTTGACTAGCCAAGTCATCACCATTGAATTTTCTTCATCCCAAACTTCATGAGCAGGGTCTTGAAGAGCAGGCTCTTTCTTATCCCCAGTGATATAGCCAATTTTCCCCCTTCCTCTAATATAAATATGGACATGATCTGAATAGAATGTGACTCAGAGGTTGAAGGCTAAGTTTTTTGGTTAGAAGGATGGGAGGATTCAACAATTTCAGACATGGTTGATGTGTTGGGAATTGCGGGGACAAACTGGATAGTAGGTGGTGATTAGTTTTTTTTCCTATCTAGTGTAGCTCTGATACCATCTAGAAAGAGGAATGATAAAATACTCTTGTCTATTTTTTTGTATTCTTATGATACATATTTATAATAGAGCTAGGGTTCTAAATAAGGAAACTATATCTGTACAACCTATACTGATTTACAAGACTAATTTACAGATTTCTAGGACCATATTCTAGGAAGTAAATCAGTCTAGTTGACTAACGCTAACTTCCATATTCCAACAAAATCTGACCACCGCCACCCCACCCCATCTCTCCTCTATGTTCTCTAGTTTCTCTCACGCCATCTCATTTCCTTCTTTATAGACAAGTCACCATCTTCTTTCTCTGTCATCTCCATCTCATCTATGTCGCCTTCCTTACTCCTCATCTCTGTTGTCACCCTCTCATCTTTGTCACCTCCCTCACTCATCATCTCTGTCATCACCCTATCATCTCCATTGCTGCTTCACTCCTCATTCGTCCTCGTTACTTTGATTCTGCCAAGGTCGCTTATGTTCTTCAAGGTATTGTCTTTTCACTCAAAATTTATTTTGGTTTTGTGTTTTGTAAAAGTTTTATTTGTGATTTGGATTCAAGGGTCAGCTTCTTTTTTCTCTCTTGATTGGTTCTGTATTTTAACATATTACTTCTGTTGCAATTTGTGAGGTTTGATTGATGGGTTTAGTTCAGAAAAAAAAAATTGATGCGTTTGATTAGGATGTGGACAAGAAGATTGCTCAGGTACTTCATTTATGTCTCATTTGTCTCTTCCATCTTATTTATTGGTTTTTGTTGGTGATTAGTTCATGTTATTATGTGGATTATTGCTACAAGATCAAAACTTTGTCGATTTATCGTGTTCTTGTTGAGCTGGATTGTTCTAGTGTTTGATGTCACTGGTTAATTTCCACTGTTCTTGCCAGTTTTTTAGTGATTATCAATTCCTCTCTGCATTCCTGATGAGCCTTAGAATGAACATTAAGATATCAATCCATGCAAGATTGGTGTTGTTACTTTCCAGTAACATTACATACACATCAAAAGCGAGTACAAGTTGACCTACCAGGCTCAACAACATTCTTTGCTAAAATTTGTTGTGTTCAAGGGAGTATGCAATGATAGAATTCAGACCATCGAGGTGTAATGTGAGGAACGATGCTCAAAATGCCTAAATTGGATTAGATGAATTTCTACTTTTAGGGGTTAAATTACCAACTATAATATAGATGCAAGATCTCACTGCTGATTATATTCTCAACTATACTTTTACTTTTTTTTGGGGTATTTTGTAGATAATTATTTTCTACATTTGAACACTTATCTATGGAATTTATTTTTTTCTTGCTTCCCTTTTTTTTTATACAAACAAAGAATTTGGATTTATGTGGGTTTTGATTTTTGAAATTGATTGATTGGTTGTGGTGGTGGATTTGGAGGCTTGGTTTTGAGGTGTGCATAGATGATTTTGTTTCAGTAATGGTGATTTTGATCAAAGAGATGGAGAAAGGTGGCAGAGGAGAGAGAGGAGGTAGTGTGTTTACAAAGAAGAGATGGTGAAGACAGATGAGGGAGAGAGAGAGAAAAGAGACATGCATTAGAGGGAGAAGGAGAGTAAACATGGGTTTGGGTTTTGGTTTGAAGAAGGTTTTGGTTTGGCTTGAACAAGAGAGATAGTTTTAAAGCTGACTTGGCATTAAAATTTTACATGTGGCAGTTTTTTTGGACAAGTTGACAATAATTTTTTCACGTCATATGCGTGAAAATCACTCTTCAATCTCCATTGATGTGACTAGAACAATGCATAAAGATAGTTAGTTGATTCAATTTTTGCAAGTTCAGGGGGTTTTGTGTTGCCGTTTTGCAAGTTTAGGGGAGATAGCTAAGCATTTGAAAATTTAAGGGGGCAAATTACCAAAAGTGTGCAAATTCAGGGGGTTACGCGCGTATCATGCCAACTATGACCACAAATGTGTTATTATCATATATATTTGATTTAATAGATAATTTTTAATATATTATTTGAGTTTTTTAAATATTGACACATGTCAAAAGACTCTAATTACATATTAGAATGACACATGTCAACATCTACATGCCAATGTTAATAGATTTATAATATAGATGATTGAAAAATAATGGTGTATCAAATTACTTTTTATAAATATAAAAACTGTTTGGATAAAAGTGCGGTCGATTGTTTATAAGTATGATTGATAATCTTAAATTATTTGGAATGGTGTTTTCAGAGAATATAGTAATTGCAAATCACATTTTTTTATTTATTACCAAATACTTAAAAACTGTGATTGACTTCAAAATACAGTTTTACAATTTCAACATAGTTTTGACTTTAATGCCGACCAAACACAAATTTTTCCTGAAAACGGACACAAATTGTTACATATCAATATCACTTAAGAATACAGTAAAGTAGTGTGTGAGTGTGTGTGTGTTTTTTTTTTGTAAAACTAAATATCGTTATCATAAGGAGGATGTAATTTCAAATAATTTTGTATAATTACAAGATAATAAAAATTAAAAAAAAAAGAAAAGAAAAGCAATAATGTGATAAAAACGTCAAATTTATTATACAAACACTAATAATTATTTTGATTAATATTGACATGGAATGAGTTTTGTGCATAAGCACAAGTCAAACCATTGATCGCGGCCCATTGATTTGGATACATCCCAAATTCGCACAGCAAAGGGAAACGCCCCTGCACAAAAGCGAATGCTTAGAGAACTTTATTGGTTCGCGAACAGATGTACAATAAGCCAATGACATCGACCTACCGTACTTAATCAGTCTTTGACACATCACGAGTGTGGCATATAAATACTAAGTTACGAAAAAATACGAGGTAAGCTCTGACAAATCAAAGAACTTTCTTATTCTCATCACACCACACTACATTGCTCTTATGCTCTCTTTATCCTAAACCTTCACTGACTAAAGTGTTGAGAGGGATTTTTAGGATTACCTCGGAGTCTTCCTCTAATCCCTCATATGTGGTTGTAGGTTCTAACTGGAATTTCTTGGCTCAACATAGCATCACGAGAAATTTTTTTTAATCGACCTATCATGAAATATACATTAAATCGAAGTCCCTCCAACCAGTAATGTCTTTGGAGAATTTTCGGTCGATACCTTAATTGAGTTTAGAGAGCGTAAGCGAGTTTAAGTAAGAGAAAATAACACCAAGATTTATAGTGTTTCGGCCAACCTTACTTACGTCCACTATCTAATTCTCACCACTTAAAATTTTCACTATAACGATAATTGATTCCTGCTCAATTCAATATAGCCAATTACAACGAGGTCGATTGCGGTTCAATACCTCTAAGGCCAACACAATGTTAATTCCCGGATAACACCTCTAAAACCCCCACAATGTTGTTTTCTTAAATTCACAACAAACATTTCCTACACTCAAAGTGTATACAAAAGAATTACAAATATTGAAATACTATGCTAGAGTTTGGTGTGTGAACTTGATGCTTGTGATTTGCGCTCTAGCTTGATCTTTGGTTTTTTGTTGGTAGAAATTGATAGGAGTATTAGTATAATGTTTGCATATATTGTTCTACTATTTCTCTACCTTCTCTTGATGTATTTATAGTTTTTCTAAGCTATATGACTATTGGAATAAAATAACTAGCTATTGGAGTACATTTAATGTTGTTTTCTGCAGTTTGGAACTCTTTAATGTACGTCCCAGAAACTCTAACATACGTCAATCATCATCCAACCCAGATGAAGTACGTTACATTTGATTTGCGCACGTAAGAAGTCTGTTGTGTGCATAATTGTTGGTCCAGTAGCTTCTGTCTGATTCAACCCTATTTCAACGCACGTTGCACCTTGCTTACGTACGTTGTGTATCCATTACGTACGTTATCATTACCATTATGTACGTAACTCTCTTTCAGAGCCTTATTTTGCAACTCCTAGCTTTTCGACGTATTTAACTTTAAGTCTAACATTTTGCTCATCATCAAAATATAAAAGGATCATAATATTGATCACACATGATCCAGCATATTGAACTTAGGACATTGAAGTCTTGAGTCTGGTGCCTTCTGCACTATACCAGCGGCATGAGACTTATCATTACAGGAGACTTATCAACTATTATTATTATTATTATTACAGTAATTGCCATTTGCACGTGGAAATATCTGAGAAATTGTACGTGCATAGCTCCCAAAATTTAAAATAACTGAGCTTTTTGCAAAATCACATTCATTGTCCTTCGAATTTTAATAGTCTGTGTGCATTGTCCACCTAAGTCATACGAAGCAACTTGAGGACCAACAAGGGCCAAGAGGTGCTCCACTATGAACCCAACACCTGCTGGGTTTCCGCTACTGTCCTCAAACCTATCATCATCCTTCAACCCGAGCCAATTACCATCATCATCAAAAAAGAACTTCTACCACCAACTCCTCTTCCTCCGTGAATAATTCTTCTTTGCATATGGACAAATCCACAAAACTTCCTACTTTTGCCACTGACAAAAAATTTCACCGAATAACTCGAATGCAAGAAGTTCCCACCTGGATATTGCTTAACAGGATATAGTCTCACATAAGACTATAGAAGTGCTCATGAGGATGAACATTCACAAATCCCAACATTTTTTAACCACTTAAAACCCAACAACAACAACACATTCTAATACCCAAATTTCATTCAACAAACAGTTAAACTGCTGTCAAAAGAAACCCTCTTTAAAATTTAATGCAATCTATTTACTGCCACCAATTATAACGAAAACCCAGGTGAGAATTCACAAATTCAAGTACTAAACAAGGCCAAAATGAGCAAAAAAAAAAGTAAACAGAAGAAAACCCAGAGAGAAATTCAAGAAAAAACCAGTAAAGTTTCTATCTTTAATTTTTGTAGCTTCACAGTGTCAAAACTAATAAAAATTTGGAGCAATGGGGTGAGACCATTTGAAGTAGCAAGTGTGGAGT
>CAODLS012041651.1:0-17539 GCA_948243855.1 Flueggea neowawraea
CACCGCAAGTGGCCTCCATGCGCTGCAAGTTTTTGGTCTAACGATGTCATGCCTGTATACATCTGATAGCATGGGAATAAGATGTTCTTCTCCAGTTGGTGAGACTTCTTGACAGATTGGGGCACACAGAAACGTGTGTGCATCCATGGATGTCGTAGGATCATGTCTCTTTCGAAGTTCCTCGAAAATCATTGACAGAACCATTGTCAATGAGCCGGGTTAGTCCTTCCTTACCAGTGGAAATCAGCTTAGACGTGATTTTAGGTTCTTGATCTTAATAGTTTATTGACTGCGATGTAATTTGATGTTCGCTGCTGCAATTTTAACTGCTTCAATTCTCTGAGGCCTTCATTTTGTTTGCTATGCAGTTTGGCTCTGATGTTTGCTATCAGTCTATCTTTTTGGCACTCTTATGAAATCTTTTTTCTTAAATCAGTCATTTTCTTCATGTTGATCGTATATATAGAGCTTGATTTTGATAAAATGTTTGAAATGCAGGTATGACGCACAGTGTGAGGCCAAGTATGTCTTCTTTGGGCTCATCCTGCCAAATGACGACACTGCTTTACACTCCTCTGCTTCAAACATTTCAAACGGCGACGGCTACCACTGTAATGCCTCCAATTTCTCACCCATGTCAGTCTTCACAATACATAAATTTTGATTTTTCTCTCACATTTTCTAAACATAACGCGACAATTTTTGCTACAGCAGAACTTGCCGCTGCTATACCTTTGATTGATAAATTCCAGGTGATTAATTGATGTAATTTAGCCACTCCTAATTGTTTATAAATGCCAAAAAGAGTTGAATTTGAATTATGCATTTAAGTTCAAAATGTATGTTGTGCGTAGGTTGAGGAATTCTTGAGAATGATGCAGAAACACATTCAATCCAACTGAAAGCATGGGTTTTTTTCAAAGAAATCTGTAGGCCCTCAAGTTCGGGAAAAGTTTACTTTTGAGGATATGATGTGTTTTCAAAAGGTTGAACATTGTTTTTGTCAGTGCATTGTGTTTTCAAAGTTTACTTTTGAGGATATGATGAGTTTACGTAATTGAAATTTTGAAGAGCACATATGTTTATTGAAATTTTGTTCAGGAACTTGCTGGGATTATTAAGTAATCGACAGATTCTAGCTTCAGTTTATTTGAGTGCTGTATAGTTGTTACTGGTCCTAACTCACTAGATTGTTTAAGATAATGGGCGTATTTAAAGAGATGTTTGAAAACTTAGCATGAGAAGCTCTGTTGTAGTTACAGTGTTTATCTTAAAACATTTCAAATAAATTATTTTATTATTTGTGAGGTTACTTATAAATAATAGAATAATAAGATTATTGAAAGTTTTACAAAGAATATATATTCTACCTATTTTTCAACGAAATAGAAAGAAATATGCAATTGTTAAAAGATTTGGGTAATGGTAAGTATTTAGTTTGCAGGTTTGTTCTCATTCAAAGATTCATATTTTTCATTGGCATTAGGATTCCTGGTGATGCCAAAGATTTCTTCGATCGTGTAGATTCGTTGGCTTGCCTGGACAACAACAAGCAAGTGTTTTTTTTTCTCATTATGCTATATACTTTTATGCTACGTGGTTTGCACAAAATTATTTATCTTCACACACCCTTTAATAATGTTTTTGGAAAAATTACAGCTAGTAGTTCTCTAATTATAGATGTTTCTGTAATGAAAATCTAATATTTTATGGAGCTCTATCAATTTTGTAGCAAAATTCTACATAAGTTACACTTTGTTGTCCTTTGTTAAGTCTATATTTTCCAAAGACATTGAGTAGTTCAGCATTAGACCACTGATTGTTTTCTCTGCTGTCAATAAAAGAAATGACTGGAAATGGTGTTGGAGTCATGCATTTGTAAATTGTTTTTGACTACAAACATCAGGCTCTCAATGAACAAATTATTTTTTTTCCCGTTATTGTGCTTCAATCTTATGAATTTCCAATTGATAATTGATTCTCCAATTCTTATCATGATAATTGATTCTTGATTTTTTTTCAGTGTTTATGCATTAGTTGGATGTTGCAAGGAAGGCAGATATCTCAGTGGCTGAAGGATCTCATATCACAATAGTAATAATAAATGGAATGCATTCGTTGTAAAATTTATTGGCAATTTTTGTTTGTCATTTCCATTGTCAACATCATTATCTTCCTTGGAGTAATTTGGTATAAGTTCAACGACTTGTGGTAGATTTTGGTGGAAATACGTAACTTTTGGTACATGGGCGGTCACGAAATTTGTAAGCGATGTGGCAATAGTGACACCATCATGGATCGCAAGGGTGGTTAGAGGAAGTCTATTTTTTTCTTTGAACAAAAGAATATTAAGTAATGAACACTTATTTTTAATTCTCAACTGCTTTCTTCTAATAAGTAAAGATCTTAAGTCGGCTAATCATGCACTACAGATAATTTTAATAAATTAACAGAAGATCATTTCTTGAATTTGTTGGAGGGATATTAGAGGACATGGGAGCCGCCCTGACATTATACATAGCTTCGCAGATAATTTATCCCGATGAACTATTGTTGGAAAAACAACAAAATGTGGAAAAACATATGTTTTATATTTCACATTGTGTAGCTTTTCTGTTTGATTTATATTTTCATTTGCAATTGCTTTTATATAGTCTATTAAATAAAATATAATATTTTTGTACTCTGATTTTTTAACAAATTAGTTGCTTATAAAAAAAGTCTATATAATAATACTAATTCGGCTTACAGTAACATTTTCAGCTTAACATCTGGCTTTTCAATGTTATAACATTTGGCATCACATTGAGATGCCACCTGGCCAAGAATAAAATAGCAAGTAACGACATCGTTTCACATCATTTATTCGCCTTATTTTGCAAATTTCCCGTCTGTTATCTCCCAACCCGTTTCTTCTGCGTCTTCGTTTCGATCTTGAAGTCTAGAATCAATCCGATCAATTTGGATCTTGTCAATACATATCCAATTCCCATCTTCTCTCATACTCCTTCAAAATTGAAGCTATATCCTATTTATTATCTTCTCAAAACCCTACGCAGTCCAACCCAATCTCTTCCCCGTCCTCTTTTGTCTGCGCTTTTCTTCGCCTGCCTTTCCCTTTTCTTCGTCGTATGTTCCCTTCTTCTTCTTCACCTTTCCATCTTACAAACCGAGCCGTCGCATAAGAACTTTCTGATTAGTCGCCCATTTGCATTTTGCAATTGGAATTATCTGACGAAATCTGCTTCTATTCAGCCTATGGTTTGGCAGTGTTTGATTGAACGTTAAAAATATGTTGGGGATTATAAGGCAAAGGGCTACTGCCGAGATCTCTCCTCTTCTGGTATTGTTTTTTTTTTCCTCTATTGCTTTGAGTTGGTTGATAGAGTTTAGATTTCTGAGGTTGCGACTTTTGTATGTATGGGCTTTAGGGCAATCCATTGGCAGGATTCGACCTGCTTCAGAGGTCATGCATCTGCGGCTAAAGAGGTAAACAGAACCACCTGTTTTCTTGCCCCTAGCTCGCGGTTTTTGATATATCACTTCCTTCTACACGATAATTTTGCTTGATTTTGTTTTCCTTTTAGTGTGCATTCCACGGTCTCCTTTGCCTTCTGAACCTGTACTTCCTGTTCTTGATTGTTTAATTCGATTTGTTGCATTCCACGACCTCTTGATTTGTTGCAATTTTCTATATAGAATTTGTGAGTGTTATTTCAGTAAACTTGATGTTGGATACATGGATTGCAGGGAATGGTGAGCGTGTATGGAATTCCCAAAGCTGAAGACCCAAGTTTAGTCAAAAGTTTACAGTTCCAGTGGCTTTACATTAATGGGTTGTTGGGGATCATATTCACTTTTGGTCTACTTTACACTGCCTTAAAAAGCGGAAGGGCAAGACCATGGTGGTATAGCACAGGTTTTTGAACCGCAGTTACAAACTTTTGTGATCAGAAATTGACATTGATACCATGAAACTTGAAAAACTATTGCAGGAATTTTTTTCAGGGTGGGTGGTTTAGAAGTTTCATTGTAGACCATGGAGTTCCAATTTTTTTCAGGGTGGTTAAGAAGTTTCTTTGCAGACTATTGAGTTCCATTAATGGTTGGTAGCAGAGTCATTAAATGAAAATTCAGAAGCCAAATTGTTGGTTCTGTTCCATCTTTTCTTTTCTCAATTTCTATATTTTATCATCTTGCAAGTATTTTATATGGTTGTATTCATTTACTTCTCATATTAAACTTATAATTATCACTTCAGTTTCTTCAACTCAATTGAATTGATCGGTCGGTTAATTATACATTCAAAATGGATGAGGAAGTGAGACTCTCCCTGTATGCTCTTTATTTTCCATTGATGCTTCTTTAGTTTGCTTCATTTGTGTAACAATTGTTTCTTATGAGTAATGTGTAGGAGCAAGCCAAGGTTGAGATTGTGCTATAAGAGAAGAGTTAGTAGAAAAAGGAAGTGAAAGAAGAAGAAAAGCAAGTGGAGAATCCTCTAGCTGAAGAGAAGAATCAAAAGAAGAGCCAAAGCCAACTTCTCATTTTGTTCTATTTGTGGACTTGCATTGTGTTGGTTGCGCCAAGAAGATTGAGAGGTCCATCATGAGAGTCAGAGGTAAGTCCACGCATGAATCTCATAGTTTAACCTTTATAGGTTGAACATATATATATAATGAGATTATGGTTCATATTATTATGAGATTACGGTTCATTATTAAAAGATTGTGGAATTTACAAGAAAAATTCAGATTTATTATTAAGATTTTCATTGCAATACTCCTGTTTTGCGAAGTTTTAGTTCAGAATATAATGGATCAATACTACTTTATTCAGGTTGGCTTCACCAATGAAGGAAAGGTTCTCGCATTGGATTTGAACTCTATAATAATGCAGGAAATTCCTTAGACCTGTCCCTCGCTATTCTTTAACGTGCGATGTTTCACTCTGACGGTGTTTACGAAATACCAAATCTGAGGATATTAGTTAGAGTTTGTTGTACTAATTTACTTGCTTCCTCTATGTTTGTCTGTCTGCAAATTGCAAGTGTACAAATTTCACTGCTATACTTATTGAGATCATATACCGGGGCATTCTTGTCCAATCTTTCAAGTTTTAGATCAGACTGCAATAATAGAGGGAAGCTTAAGGGTTTGTTTAATCAGTTTATTTTAGTTGTTTTATGGATTCATTGAGAAGCAAAAGCGGGCGATCTAACTTAGACGTTTTTTTTTTACTGTGGGTGGGTGAATCAAACTTGATGAAACACGTACCTTTCTGATCATGGGGAAGTAAATCGCTTCATTGCTAAAGCCAAATTTTTGTTATGGATTTTCAGGAATTTTCTTCTACTTTTTATATTTACTTAGCTTTTTAATTCTTAAGTTTTTTTCAATTGATTCCCAAATCCCTAATTTATATTGTAATTGAATAATTTTGACCTCTATCATTGACATACCCAGATGATATTTGTATTTCGAATATGAGGCATCATGATGAACGAGATTTTCAATTTCGTTATTTGTAATCTGGAGCTCTAAGGCGATTGAGTTTTTGCCTCTTAACTGTTTCCACCTTCATTGGCTTTTGGACTTTTTGTGGTTTGGAAGTGTATGAAAATTGGAATAAATCCACAAATAGTATCATGTAACTGCGTTAGTAAATTGAATAAATAGGTATTTAGTTGTGGACATAGTATTAAAACAAACACAATCCGCAATACTAAAACAACTAAAATAAGTATTAAAGCCAACTAAACAAGTATTTGGTTTATAGGCTACACGATTGTATCACTTGAATAAATATGGTTTCTTGAATATATAAATTTCTCTTTTTTAAAAAGAAAAATTCCTTTTTCCTGTTCGTTTTTAATCACTTCCTTCTTGCCTTCACTCAAACAAACCTCCTGTTTTGATCATCCTATTCTCCATTGGCCATCCACATCTTTATTCTTCTTTAGCCAATCAACAAAAACTCTTACAATAGTCAACTTAATCTTAAAAAATTATTGCATGAAAATATTTTGTTAGTTAAAATAATTGATGACAGCAGATCGAATATATTAGTTGAATCGAATTTATGAGGATTTGGCTATCATGCTTTTGCATTAATATGATTTATCTATTTTCAACGGTTATGATTGCGTTAAAATTAATGTAACGGTTATAAAAGTTCTAATACATTAAATGGTGTATATGCAACATAATAATTTTTTAATGTGTTGATAGTTTTATAACCATCAAATCAAAGAACTATGATGGTATTGGTATTAAGCGAGTATTTTGTTACATGCATTCGATAGTTATGTACAAAGAAATATTTTAAAATCAAATACATATTTTTTATAATTCATATGAATTTAATTATTTTTAAATTATTCTTGTTAATTATAATCTTAAATATTTATAAGAATATAAAAATAAATTTAAAGTATATCGGAACAACATCCGAGTGTAACACTAGTATCTTTTTAAAGTTTGGTTCGTCAATCTTTTAAAACTAAAGTTGATCCATAATAAACTATATCCTAAAAAAATCAGCAATTTAAAGTTTACCGATGCTAAAATCTAATATTCGTAAGTTGTAGTCATATATACATACACGTCACTTAAATTTAATTGATGGACTTGATTTTATTGGGTATTTTTTTTTCCGCAAACAAATCAAAGTTATCTTATTCAAACTTTCAAAAACTAATTTTTTTCCTCCTTTATCGAAGGAATATATATACTGCAATATATATTTTTTTAGAATCACGATTTTTTGGGATGATTTCATTAATATTTACGTATATATATTATGATATATATATATGTATATTTGAAAGATTTGAGAGCACGATGTCCACCCTATGTTTCGTAGAAAGTCAATCTCTGATACTATTAGTTGATAAAAGAGCCCACAAACTCTTAACTATTTGTTAGAATTTCATAAAAGCAATAATATTTATAAGACTACTATCAACTTATGATATTTGTTCAAAAAAATATATCAGTTTATGATATTAATAACACTTTTTTAGTTGTCTAAGCAATTAAAAATTGTAAACTCAATTTTTAATAAAAAAGTTTTAAATGATTATTGCAAGCATTTCTAAAAAATCAAATTAGAAAGAGCATGTGAATGTTGTTGTAAAAAAAAATCATATTATTATTTTAGAGAAGATATTTACCTAATCTTATGAATTTGAGGTGGAGAGGACTCAGGAGAGGGCAATATGGTCAAGTGCCCTGAACTGTATAAAGTCTGTTCCAATCTCCCAGGTGATCGGACACAAGAAAAGCTGTAAAACTGAAAATGGTTGCTACGATCAGCAGCAAAGTCCATCTTTTCGGTTCTCCAATACCCACAAGAAGAAATTCAAGTATTATTGAAGAAACAGAAATCGAATTGCAGCTTCGGAGTTTCAAGGAATTGTTTCAGAATCAAATGTAAGCTCCAGGAGAGTGGGATTGAAGAAAATCCCACAGGAAAGGACCGCTCTTTGAGCTCAAGAAACAGGATGGAAGATTACAACACGGCAATGAAAAGGATGATGAGGAACCAGATGCAGATTCAAAGATTTATGAATAAGAAAAGAGAAATTTAGAGGGCGAGAAGAGGGATTTTCATTGAAGAGGAACCTCCGGATACATTGATAGAGGAAGGAGAAGAGTTCTTCTGCTACAAATCTGCACAACCCAAACTCACTCCTTCTCTTTTCGCATATAGTCCCTCCCATGACAGAATTCCTAACAGCCATAACAAACTCTTCCCTTTTTACGCTCAACAGAAATAAACCCTTCAAGAGAAAAGAAAAAGAAATTAAAATATCTTCAACGGTCTAGAAACGGCTAGTGCTCCGCGTGGTCTCCTTTCTTCAAAACACTCCCTCTTACTTAATTGAGCTCTCCTTAAGACGCACGACGCCGTTTTGTGCAATCCGCATCAGAACCCATATGAGTATCACCATGATCTTGGTTAGTTTTCATGTTTTCTGTCATTTGGTACTGTATCCCTTATCTTTGTATATCGAAGCAAGTTAAAAAGTTATGCTCTTTATGCTGCCATTTGTGTTTCTCTTTCAGTTCGATAATTTGATTTGAACATAAAGAATTGGGCATTGATAGTAAGATTTTGGTGGATATGTTCCTGTTGTGCTACATTATTGGTCTTCTTATTATTTACTACAAACTAAGCCCTCTTTTGATGCATACTAAATGTTGATCTTTTTGTTCTCTTGGTTTTTGAAATGCTTTTCTTTTGCTTTATAACTTAGTTGTCATTGTGGAATGGAAATGATGGAGGAATCTGAAATTAATTTAGACCAGATCTGGATATTGAAAAGTTAATGACTTGCTTTAACCATAGTTTATGTCATGGAGATATGCTGATTTGGATCAAGTAATCAGGTGCCTAATGGAGGCTTAGGAAGTCCAAAAAAAAAATGGAGGCGTAGGAAGCAATAGTTTTCTTTTTTCTTTTGTGCACTAGTCTTATTTTTTCCCCATCTTTTGGAGAAATTGATGCACTTTAATTAAAAGGTATCTAAACTAAAGCCTTAGCTTTTTAAGATATTTAAGGAACGTGAACTCTGTGTCCTGTTTTTTATTCTTTTAAACTTTGGCTAATCTTGTTTATGTAGTAGTGAGCGCTTCACTTACTTTCTCCACAGTTCTTTGCAAATGATTATTCAAATAACCAATAAAAGCTTTAAGATCTTTTGAACTATATTGTAATTACAGTGTCGCTTTCCATAATTAGCGGTTTAAACATATTGTTTGAACAAATTTTGAGTGAAAAGTTGCAATCTTTTTGTTGCTTAAGTCATTGATTATTGATACCCGATGTTTAGGTATGAACTATGCACTAGTAACTGATAATTTGATCGTCGGGTCCCAACCTCTAAAACCAGAAGATATAGATCATTTGAAACACCAAGAGACAGTGGCCTACATTCTAAACTTGCAGCAGGACAAGGACATTGAGTACTGGGGAATTGACTTACAATCCATAAAAGGAAGATGCAAAGAACTTGGAGTCCTTCATATGCGAAGGCCTGTAAGCAAATGTTGCTTCTTCTTTCTTTCAAAATCATGCATATGTTGCCACATCAAGTGTTTACAAAACGTTTTGCTTGGTATTGATGTTGTGAATTTGGAAACTTTTTTTCTTTCTCAGGCAGTAGATTTTGATCCAGATTCGTTGAGAAGTATATTACCGACGGCTGTTTCGTCGTTGGAATGGGCAATTTCAGAGGGCAAAGGCAGAGTGTATGTGCATTGCACTGCCGGACTTGGAAGGGCTCCCGCTGTTGCAATTGCTTATCTGTTCTGGTTTTGTGACATGAATGTAAGTACCTGATCTCTTTTATCATAACGTCTATCCATAAATATTGCGCCTCAAATTTTGCTTGCCGTGAACTATTTTACCATGAAGTTAACTTTGTATATAATGCTGTATGAGTTCGAGAGAGATTACTTCAATTGCATTCAAGTTTATTCAATTTCACTATAACTGATGACTAGTGTTATTCATAATATGCAGCTCGATACGGCATATGAGACATTAACGTCAAAGAGACCTTGTGGACCTAGCAAAAGATCAATAAGAGGATCTACTTATGATCTAGCCAAGACTGATTCATGGAAGGAGCCGTTTGAGAGTCTACCAGAACATGCTTTTGAAGATGTAGCAGATTGGGAGAGGAAAGTGATTCAAGATCGAGTTCGTTCGCTCAGAGGAACATGAGCAGCGGCTATATTGAGGTGTATCAACCAAAATTTGAGCTGTGTTGGAGCTACTAATCTTTTCCCTGATGGTTGATCACTGGCAGGTGAACCCAGCAATATAGGAAAGCAGCAAAGCAAAAATAACACTCAGTAATGATAGGAAACAGTAGTATTGCAACACAGATATAGATAAAGCCCTCTATTCACTTTTCGCGTTGATGTACTTGTGTTTGAAAGAGTCACATGGCAACATCAAAGGATTTAATACTTGCCTTGGCTTGTCAAAAGACATCTGCAGTAACTCAAGTGATCGAAGCTACAAGCTTTCAGGATCTAAAGTATGCATTAAGTGGAAAACTGCTCTTTTGCTAATGACATTCATTGCCATGTAACGATATCGTTCTTAATTTAGAGAAGAATACAAGAATGTTAACTGATCTTTCAGGCCTAAGATCAAAACCGTACATACCGCTGAGAAAGATTAAAAAAAATCAGGAAGTTGGGACAGTTTGGAGTTTTGCTAGTTGTTCTTGGCGTCGCCCTAAATGGAATGCTGTTAATATCCACAACAAGCACACCTGAAGACCAATGTAAATGCCAAATGTTACATCTTTCTTAGTGGAATAACTTATGACCATTAGATGTTAAAGAATGATCACGCTAGTCCAATTGTAAAATTAAGAAGACACGTACTGGCAGCGTATAGAAAGAAACAGTCATCGTGTTTCCGTGAAGAGTGCTAAATAATATTTTGTACATTCCAGCTGCTGTAGCATCTCCCAATCGTTGAACAATCACATCTATGCATACCTACAAAAAATGCGAAATTTAATGACCATATGGGGAAATGCAGGAAGGAATGGCACGCAGGTAGTGCCCTTGGTACAATTGTAGAAATAAAGGTATCCAAGGCAGGGAAGTTTACATACTTTAGCTTTATATTTCTCGTCCTGCGAGACAACCGTAAATAGAAGTTCTCTTCCAGGCCGCGTCACCACATAAGTAACCACCTGCAATTTGACAATACATTTTGACTCAGATTTCAAAACAATACGCGATTTTCTTCTTATATGATTAATAACCGTTAGAGAAGGAAAGAATGTCCATATCAAAATAACAGCAAAATAGATGTCGTCATATTATAAGAAGAAAAATAGAAAGACATAGTGACAGACCTTCCGTACAGTCTCACAGATGGCAACTACTATCCAAGTTGGCCAAACAGCAATTGCAACCAAGTTTGTGAAGGCCACAAGTGGAGCAGCGCATATAGCAGCAGTAAGACCAGCTACAGTAAGGATGCGGCCCTGTATTTGTCTAGAAAAATAAATACAACCCTTCAAGGTATACCTCATAAATTGAAATTTTTTTTTCATTATGGCTCACCGTTAAAGTAAGTTGTCCAGCTAGGATAAAAATGGCAATGAAGCTATTTATCTGTGCAAATAATCTTCTTCGCCCATCAGAGCTTGTAACAGCTATAGCAATTACCGTTACTTTCTGTTAAAAACAAAGCATATCATGCCTCAATTTAGGAAACCTTAGTGAGATGCCCAAAAAAAAAACAAAAAAAGAAGCGATGTTTTAAAGTTTCAGGAGCTATGCAAACAAGTCGGTGAGGCTGATTTTAACTACAGACACAACTCCTGAGTGCATTGATATCTCAGTGATGCAAGAGCTAGGTTGCCATAAAATTTCCCAGATTTTAAGATTGTATATGAAACTAAAATGCATGTCCAGAAGGAAAGCTTTCCCTTACTTGAAAATAGAAGAATGACGAGATAACTGCACTCAGCCAAAGAAACAATGATACATACAACAAATAAGTTGAAGATAATATAAGCCAGAGTCCATCTAAGATGGCCGAGAACTGAGGCTTTGTCCTCGACGTTGGTGACTTGGTAGAAGGGGCTTTAGGAATAGTTGTGGCGTGTCCATCAGCCTCATCTTGTTGATCATGATTATTTTTGCTATAATGCAAAAGCAATCAAGTTATTAAAAAATCAAGCGCCTAAAAAATCAACACAAAATCTATATGCTATCTGCCTATAAACAAAGACATCAATCTATGAGACCATTTTTAACATTTGAAAAGTTTTACAGGAAGAATATGTAAAAACGAAAAAAAAAAAAAAAAGACACAGAAAGCAGGTATTTAGAGAAGCAATATTTGTTTGGAGCAGCATGGATGAAGTACCTATGGACAAAATAATGTTTGTAGATGCTGATATTGCAATTTACATGTATCAGTCAAAAGAGGTTGTTACATTCAGCAACTAACTATTGGCATAGTTAATAACAAAATATAAATAACGATCCCCATGAATAGCTACCATATGTCATACCTTATGAGAGAGAATTCTTCTGAGAGATGGGATGCATCCTTTTCAATCCCTTTGGATGACTGTGCAGCAAGTTCCATCAACAAAGCAGCAAATAAAAGCAGAACTGCAATAATTTAGGCCATGTTTTGAATCAACACAAGACATAAACTGGAGTTCAAGAGTTCCATCTCAAATCCAATGGGGAAGGAAAGACAATACATGACCCCAACCAAGCCATTCCTGCAGCAAACAATGATCCAAAAAGCTGTCCAAGCGTAGCACCGGCACCAATGAATCCAAACAATCTTGAACCTGACTGAATGAAACAACAACGTCAAATGCAAGAAAGATAAAAACCCTGATATTTCTCAAGGAACCATGCTGCAAATGCCAACCTCACTGTCCATGACATCGATGACTCTAGCCCAAGTCGAAGAGATGGTAATAAGATTAAGCAAAGCAATCTGTAAAACAGATCACATTTGAGAGAGCACATCAACAAATCCAGCATTGTCAACGGCAATAACAAGACTGTAAAAGACCAAAATCCGTACCCAGAGAAACAATCCAATTCTAACAGAAATGTAAAACCACCCATGGTTACCGGACCCTCCTGAATTTTCCGAACTTGTCCCAACAGCCACCTTCACATCCTCTTTCAACTCGGTGGATATGGCAACCGTACCCTAGCCATTGAAACAAAAACACCCTCTACAGTTTAGCACAAACAACCGAACAACAACGTACATTGACTTGAAGAAACCCAACAGTAAAGACTCAAACTTTGATCTCAAACGTTACAAAATAAGATATTGGACATGTGGGTATATACGACCTTGGTTCTGAAGAGTGAGAAATCAGCAGAGGAAGAAGAATGCCAAAGAATGAAGAACCCAACAAGCGAGAGACTAAAAAATCTGTGTATCAATAACAAAGCCTGCAAATTTCAACGACCATCAATCAAAACCAGACTCTTACCAGAATTACAGAGACAAATGTTTCCAATCCAAACTGAAATTAAAAAAAAAAACTAAAAAAACAAACCTTGGCCTTAGAGAAACTAGGAGAAGAAAATATTAAAGTGGACAAAGGAGCTGCAATCAATGTAAGAATCAACGAACCCACGAAGAGACCTGGCAGGTTCGACAGTCCTAACGAGATCGCACCTTCGTCCCGCAACGGTAACACCACGAAATACGCGCTCAGTATCTGTAAACAATCCGTCAATACAAACATAAATAAATCATTAAGAGAGAGAAAGAAAGAGAGAGAGAGAGAGAGATTACGAAGAAGAAGCAGGCGGAAGAGTGGATCAGAGTGGAGATCTCGTGGGGATGGACAGTGACGAATGCGGACACAATTGATTCTAATCGAAGCCTGTTACTGTTACTGCTACCAGAACTAGTCATTGTTGCTCTGTTTCGACAAAGATGGAGACTTTATTGTATTAGTATAGTTTCTAATTTATGCATTGATTTATTTAATAGCCTCCAATTCTTCTTCTCCTTCCTCTTGAAAGCTCCCAATTCTCCATCCTCCAGCTTCAACATTGGTCAACTTCAAAGTGGTTGTTTTGTTTTCAAGATTTAGCATGAAGGACAACCGAAATATCTATATTGACAACCAACCCCTCTAAGTTCTTTTCCGTTCTATTTAGTCATTGACCCTTTATTTTTTTGAACTCGTCATTGACCCTTTATTTACTGTAGACTCTTTTTGTTTTTTTTTTTTGTTAGAGAATGAGTGTTTATTTTTGGAAGATCAAGTTGGAGCAAATCGCATAATTAATAGTTTTTTTAAAATTAATGATAAATTAGTAAATTAAGAAGTAAAAAAAATGATACTTTTTTTAAGTTGAAATATACATAATTAATAATATACAAGGTAAATAATATACTTGTTCACTCTGAAAAATAATGAAGTTGGCACAACAGATTTTGAATAATTAGCACCAAAATCAATCCCTTCGCAGTTCGCTCCGAAATTAGTTTGTTTCATAGCAGATTAGCTTCTTTCATTGCATGGTAAGCTATTCTCGTAGATACACCAAAATCTTTTAACGCTTGATGTAAGAGTAATAATTCAATCTTGAGAACTGTAGAAAGTTCCTGTTGAGCAAACATATTTTACAACATCAACTATGTTATGGCATTGCTCACAATAACCACAGGAACAAGGGAATCTGGTTCCAAAATCTTGTTTATAAACTTGCAGTTTACTTGTGTTAAATTTACATCAATGTCAACAAGAGAATATTACACTTCATTTGAGTCTCTCTCTCCTTAGCCTTTCCAGCTCCTTCACCATTTGCCAATGCTCTAATGACAAGGACATCTCGCCAAATGATGCTGCCATTAGCCGCCCCATTGTCAACCATCTGTGAATCGGAAAGATTTTCACTCAGATCTTAGACAACTAACAGCCATGAAAAAGAAGACTAGATGTTCCTAAAAATATTCAAACCTGCTAAAATCTTCGCTGCCTAGGCTACGATCGGCTTGCCTTGCAGCAACTAAGTCATCTTCAACTACCTGTAACGATTTTGCAATGGCATTAAATTTAGAAAGGCTCTTCTACTACCCAAGGACACAATCAGCAGATGCCGAAGATCAATAATCTGGTTGGCAGATGATATGCAACAAGAGTGCAACAACTAGATGACTCGTTATCTTATTTAAATCTAAAGCAGAAATATGTCTGGAACCATAAAGACAAGTATATCAGAACTTAATATACTGAAGTAATAGCCTTCAGACGAAATCAAACAAAATTTCCAGCATTTTATCTGGCTAGAAAGCAGCCAAGAGTTGGTTCATTAGTAAATCAACTTGTTTTAAGAAAATATTCATCTATGGCTTACATACCTTTTGCATTTCTTTTTCGATAGTATGTGGCAGTGATCTAACTGTAGCCAGGTACCATCTCCAAGCATCCAAAGATTCTGCAGCAGCAACTTCTGCGGAACAAACTGAAGAAGGTTGGAGAGGCACGAGTAAATCGGCAGGTAATATGTTTGATTTTCCCTCTGACAATATTAGCAGTTGGACATCAGCTGCCATCTCCATCTTATAGTACGTAAAATCATAATCAACCTGAAAGGACAAATACATTATAGTTACTCAACAAACTCATTACTTTGAACTAACTCGGCGCATTGGTCGAAAGAACAATGCTTCAATTTTGTTGATTAACCTTTTGTGACGTTACAAGATCTTTAAGCAACCTAACATTCTCAACTCCAACAGAGTTGAGGGTTCCTGCCTGCAACTGGGTCTCATCAATGATCAAGTGTGATCCTTCAGCTAGCTGCAGAACTCCAGGTAACAGCCTGAAACACCAATTCCGTACAATTGCAGAGATTGGAGACTGAATAGCCCAAATCGAAGTGCAAGTGGAGAAAAGGGAGCAATTTCACGAGAGTATTGAGAAACTAGCTACCTGTTCATCTGATAATCCTTTTTCGGGGCAAGAGAAGCTCTGTTAAGGTATTCCACAGTCAATGGCATGGAATTTGTAAATGGTAGGAGGTTCTTGATTGCATTGCTAAGCTGAGTGCCGAAGATGGACATGCTCTCCTTGGTCAATGATGAGAGATTTAATGAAAGCTTCCCTACAGCAACACTGTCTAGCCTAGTATGCACCTAGGAGAAAGTAAATGTATCATGAATCATAGGCCAGAGGCAATATATTCGTCACAAGACAGAATCAATGAAAATGTGTGGAAAAATTGGTTAATACTGTCATGCATGGAAGGAAAAGATTACCTTGGACAGAAGATGCAGCAACATGAAATTTGCTGCTACACCATCATTGCCAAGAACAGCTGTAAGGTGCTGCAATAGAGCTTCCCTTGCACCTTTGATTAATTGAAGCTTTGTCTGCATGACCAAGCAGATCAAAAATAGTAAAATTTAAGTTCAGAGCATGGCATGTGAGAGTTCATCCAAGGAATGACAACCATAGGCACAAAGTATATAGAAAGCACAAACCAATAAATCTATTGTTAATAACAGTTTTTTTTTTTTGGAAAAACGACCTCTATTGTGGGAGAACTACGCAGAAAGTCAGAAATGGCAAGCTTCCTATGTATGATACAATGAAGACGAGGCACCTGCATAAAAGAGATAGAAGTAACTTAACGAAAAGCTTTAAATTAGTAATCAGTTAAAACAATGAAATTTCAGTTTTCAAAAGATATTGGCCAAGAATTTATGAACTGATGAATCAAGATAGATGGGAATTTGCAGAAGGGCGAACGTCATAAAGACAGAACTGATACCACAATCATAGGTGACTAAAATATGGTATAAGTTTCATTGCCACTCTGCCAGCTATCATTTGAAGGCTGGGAAAGGCAAAGTCCAAAAGAACAAAAGAAAAACTAATCACATATTGATACCTTGTTTGATGGCAAATGGATTGAAACATCATCACAAAAAGCATCGGATGAGTCATCATTTTGACCTGTAGCAAGCTCTGGATCAAAAGTGAGGACACCAACAAATTCAAAAACATCATTCAGCTTCAACTCAGATTCTGGAGTATCGTACACCTGCATAACAGAAAGCTAATTCACTACTTTTGACAATGCTAGGTCCACGTAAAAGGTTCAACAGTGAGGTTGGATCGGCTTCTCTATGACTAACTATATTCAGCCAAAAACTTGATAGGTATATCATCAAATTTACCTTTACGAGACAAGAAAAACAATTTCTCGTAACATCTGGCAGCACCATTGTGCTTATACATGAGCCTCCATTACTTAAAGATGTGGAAGGATGGCCATCCTCTCTCTGACAAAAGAAAATAATATCATTAATCATATTTTAAGTATCTGAAGCTGCTTGAGAACTCATTCCACAAAGAATTACCCAACTCATTAACAGATTGGAGGCAAAAACTCATTTAACTGAATTGCTCAAAATTTTCATAAAAGGGATGTGTGACCTGTTACAATACTCTGCCAGTTCACTACTTATTATGTGTTACTATAGTAAAGAGAGACATTGCTTAAACTAAAGATTATTTTGTGCTGAACACTTAAACAAGAGAAAAGCAATGCATTTTTCACATTCAGCAACATTGATAAGAGAACTGGGACCTCATGATGCCATCTTGAATTTTAGAAATTCAAACAGATTCAAAAAATAATAATCATCTTTATCAGTACTCAACTCAAAGTTCGAAAACTGAAATCTTTAATATCAGGTAGAAATCCCAGGAATACAAAAAGTATACATACCATTCTCTTAGCTGTAGGAGAATTTTCAACCATGTCATCGGGAGCCTGTGATTAATAGGTGATAAGTGAGAAAAGATAAAGATAACTGGAACTAATTTTGAGCAAAAATCATAAAAAGAAAAGATAGCTACGAAGAGCATACAGTAAAATCATGGTGACCATTCACTTCAATGTCCATTCTTCTACGCTTGTCTCTTTGCTGCGACCCACAATCCATGCTCGTACCATTACCATCTTCACCAGTATGTTCAGCCCACCAA
>CAODLS012041694.1:0-13443 GCA_948243855.1 Flueggea neowawraea
ATACACATTGTCATTACATTTATTATTTAATAAAGAGGCATTTTATTTCATATCTATGTAATATTATACTATTTATGACAATAAATCATCCATGAATAATTATTCTTCTTTATGTCATCAAGTGTGTGGCTTGATAGTAAAACCATAAGGTAAAAAGGATAATATTCTAAACGTCCCTAATCGATTATTATCATGAGAATGATGATAAGCCAATATTAGTATCTTGCTAAGAGGATAATCATGTTTTACTTATTATGGATATGTGATATCACTTAGAACATAGATACATGTTAGGGAAAATATATTGGACTGGCCCGCTATGAAAGCACATCAATACACAAGTAGCTTTCATGCAGTTGTGATGTTTTGAGTCCTCCGACTGAAACTCACTATCTACTCCTACATGAGGAATCGCATGTTTTGACTTAGTCAAATGTTATCCATAACAGGGCAACAATAAAGGCTATGAATGGATGTACCATGAATCTTGTAGATGAGTGATGGTGAGAGTGATGGATTTGTTCCTCTTATGAAGAGTGACATCTTTAGGCCACTTGATGAGTAGGATTGATGGAATGTATGCATACTCAAATGAATTGATAAAAAGGTTTATCAATGTCATTTGTATATCAATCTACTTGGGATCAAGAAGCACATTATGCAATGTAATGTTGACATGTGACCATGCCGTATGCTTAATATAGATATCGTGAGACAAAATGACTGAATATCAAACTGTGAAAAGTTAACTTGAATTACCGATACCACTCGATTTTGGATTGCCATAATGTATTACTAGATATCGCTTATGGACTTTGGGCTCATGTGTTTTGGGACGAGGCGCATTGTCATTCTCGAGTGGACCTATTGGGTCACACACAAAAATGAATTGGATTGGATTGCAAATGTTCTCTCGTTTGGCAAGTGATTTATTGAGATAATTAATTTGATTAATTATTAATAATTCAGGATTTTGTTTTAATTCACTTATTAATATTATTTTGGGTTTATTTATGTGTGACATAAATTCGGCCCATAGATATAAATAATAGAGTGATTTATTTGATGATAATGTATCATATAATTAAAAGCCCAATAACATAATAAGACCTTGTAAAATTTGGCACACACAATAAATAGGATTGGAAATCATTATGCTTGTTGGACAAGAGATAGAAAACCTAGTAGGGTTTGGTGTGGAAGCTGAATTTGTGTTCCTATTTTTTAGGAGTGGAGGTTGAATCCTTGGTGGCCAAGGAAGAGGAATTCGGCACCTAATCAAGGAAGAAATTCAGCACACTCTTCCTTGATTAGGGTTTCCCGAAGCCTAGAGGGACAATGAGTAAGTTTTATATAACCCTAATGCACCTATTTAGGCTTTCCTATATGCCTATAAATAGGAGCACTCCCTTGTCATCTTTTCATGGCTTGGCCGAATTTGTGAGTGTCACAAACAAAAAGAGAAAATTATTTGTGAGCATTAGAATAGAGATTCTAAAATGTTCTAGTACACTATACCAATTCTAGCAAGTTCGTTGTATGGATATCATTGATCACGTTCACGCAAAGGCAACACGGTTGAAAAGGTTTCGAGTTAATACTAAAAGGTACACCAAAAAATCATTCGTTCATACAATCGAGCTTTGGTTTTCGAGGTAAAACCCCTAACCCTAATCGTTTATGATTGATGTGTTTGGATTCTTGGTGGAATTCTAGGATAAAATTTTTGTTATTTCCGCTGCATTTATCCTTGTATGAATGTCATATTTAGTTACAAATTCCAACACTTAACCTATGTCCACTCCTCTAGCTCCACTAGAGAATTCCAATCCACTAAAGATTCATCCTCACTTCAGGGTGGAGGGAAAACGTTCCACCTTGTTTTTGCAGGATCGACAAGAAAACATTTATACCTTATTTCTGCGGGCGCAACAAGAAAACTTTTTCCCTAGTTTTTGCAAGCTCAACTAGAAAACCTTAACCACTAGTTTTTACGGGCTCAACTAGCAAACCTGACCTCTAGTTTTTACGGGATCAACTAGGAAACCGAACCACTTATTTTTGCGGGATCAACAAGACAAACTGAACTCTAGTTTTCTAAGGTTCACTAGCAACCACTCTTGTTTTTCTAAGGCTTAACAAGGAAACCTATCTACCATCAATCAAATACTTTGATTGTTACAAATTGTGTTATCAAAACACAGATTTAACATTAAGACCAAACCCAGAAATACATTTGCAATTGTATAGCTCAAATGGGTTAGAAATGTAGAAAAGAGAGATAAAATGAATAGCAAGTCTTAGTAAAGTCTCTCTTACTTCTCTTATGTCCAAGGACGTCTATTTATAGCCACTCTTGAATATATATCCATTGGAGCCTCAAAGTAGCCGTTGTGAGATGATGAAACATTCTATTTTAAATGACGTCACCTTGTACAACGTGCATTGTATCTTCACCTACGTGCATTGTGTTTTGTTCCTTTGAGTTCTACGTTACTTGATAACCCATCTACGCTCATTGGAAGAACTCCAGTAGCCACGGATTTGAATGGATAGTCATCAACGTGGCTTGTACGCATTCAACGTGCGTTGATCATATATCAACATGACTTGTGGCTTTCTCAACGTGCATTGATCTTTGTTCTAGAGTATGTACATTTCACCCAATGAATCTTCAATGTGACTTGTACCTCATGCACCGTGTGTTGTCGACTTCATCTCAAGATGGCACCTTTAATCCACATCAGCGTGCCAGAGAATATTCAAATTCAAATCCCGATGAGCGTCTTGGCTTTGTCCTCATCTAACCCCGTCAACGTGTGTTGCACCGTTTGTAACGTGCATTTCATCAAAGGTTGCACCTTTTGCTCTACAACACACTTTCTACCACCTTCAACGTTGCATCTATCTTCAATCATTTTGCTCATCTGGACAAATGCTCTTCTTCGTGCGATGTAAGTCATGCTATGTGCGTAGATCAACCCTTGATGCTTTCTTCTTCTGGAATAAATGATCTACGTGCCTTGTATCACCTTCTACGCGTATAACTCCTGGTCTACATGACTTATATCCTCTTTTAAGTTATTTGTATCCATATATAAACAAGTCTGCAACTTAGCACATCTTTCATGGATGTTTTGCAATCATCATCATCAAAACCGAAGTCAACAATCTCCCCTTTTTTTATGTTGAAAAAACATACATGAATTTGAACATCTATTCATAAATAACAAACAATTTGATCAAGGATTTCACTCATTGTCACTTGGTTAGTCCAACAAAATAATATTCATAATGTTCAAAATAAAGATGATACCTATTGAAAAATAACATGCAAATTCATGTAACACTTCTCCTCCTTTTTGTATCATCAAAAAGAATTTGTAAAATAAACATTCTCCCCTAATGAAAATTCCCCCTTTATGTTTCAAAAAAAAATGTTCAGTAGTTTTCAAAGAAAATCTCCCCCTTTGAAAAACAAAAACTCAACACATGCATTTACATAAAATGAACATATTGCAATCCATTCATATATGCATTTAACACATCAAACCAATATATGAGCAATATGAGAAAACATTCAAGAATTCCATTTTGACCTTTAACTCTTTGGATGTTAAGCCAAATAGAAATTATCAAGAGCACAAGCTTTGATAACAAATGTAAGTCCCAGTAGGGGGAATAGAAAGGCAATCTAAGAGGGGGGTGAATTAGATTTTTAGTAAGTTAAAAAAAATTTGAAAATATTTTTCAAATTAAAACAAATAACAAAGTTTTCTTTCAAACTTAAATCAAAGAGTAAATACAGAAGCTCTAAAGTTCCAATCCACACACAACAGTGTAAATCAAATACAATGCAAAGCAAGTAAATATGAGAGAGTAAGGGAAGAGAGCAAAACAAGATTTATAGTGGTTCGGCCAACCATACCTGCGTCCACTACCTAAGTCTCACTTAGGCTTTTCACTATCTCCTCACTTGCGAGTGCAGGGAAACAGTTACACCTTGTTTTTGCAGGATCAACAAGAAAACCTCTACACCTTGTTTTTGCGGGCTCAACAAGAAAACATTTTTCCTAGTTTTTGCGGGCTCAACTAGAAAACCTTAACCACTAGTTTTTGTGGGCTCAACTAGCAAACCTAACCTCTAGTTTATGCGGGATCAACTAGAAAACTGAACTACTTATTTTTACGAGATCAACAAGCCAAACTGAACTCTAGTTTTCTAAGGCTCACTAGCAACCACTCTTGTTTTTTCTAAGGCTTAACAAGGAAACCTATCTACCCTCAATCAAATGCTTTGACTGTTATAAATTGTGTTACCAAAACACATATTTAACATTAAGCCCAAACCCAGAAATACATTTTCAAGTGTATAGCTCAAATGGGTTAGAAAGGTAGAAAAGAGAGATAAAATGAATAGCAAGTATTAGCAAAGTCTCTCTTACTTCTCTTGTGTCTAGGGATGTCTATTTATAGCCACTCTTGAAGATATAGCCGTTGAAGCCTCAAAGTAGCTGTTGTGAGATGATGAAACATTTTATTTTAAATGATGTCACCTTGTACAACGGGCATTGTATCTTCATCTACGTGCATTGTACTTTGTTCCATTGAGTTCTGTGTGACTTGATAACCCATCTATGCTCATTGGAAGAACTCCAGTAGCCACGACTTTGAATGGATAGTCATCAACGTGACTTGTACGCCTTCAATGTGCGTTGATCATATATCAACGTGACTTGTGCCTTTCTCAATGTGCGTTGATCTTTGTTCCAGAGTACGCAAATTTCACCCAATGAATCTTCAACGTGACTTGTACCTCATGCAATGAGCGTTGTCGGCTTCATATCAAGATCACACCTTTAATCCACATTAGCATGTCAGAGAATATTCAAATTCAAATCCCGAGGAGCATCTTGGCTTTGTCCTCATCTAACCCCGTTAACGTGCGTTGCACCATTTGTAACATGCGTTGTGCATTCCATCAAAGGTTGCACCTTTTGCTCTGTAACATGCCTTCTACCACCTTCAATGTTGCATCTATCTTTAATCATTTTGCTCATCTGGACAAATGCTCTTCTTCGTGCGTTTTAAGTCCTGCTATGTGCATAGATCAACACCTTATGCTTTCTTCTTCTGGAATAAATGATCTACGTGCCTTGTATCATCTTCTGCGCTCATAACACCTAGTCTACGGACTTATATCCTCTTTTAAGTACTTTGTAGCTAGATATAAACAAGTTTGTAACTTAGCACATCTTCCATGGATGTTTTGCAATCATCATCATCAAAATCGAAGTCAACAAAAAGTAATCCTGTTAAGCGGTGGATTAAGGTTAAAATAGCGAAATACATCTTAACCAAAGCTTTTGTGTGGTGTTAGTAATGTTGAACCAAGGGTGTTGAACCAATTGTATTTTGATGATGAACAAAATTGAGTTTTGATTCTTAATCATTTTATCACTGACGTTGCAAGCTAACTCGCATACCAATATGCCTAACTCAAGCAACTGAAATGTCTAGAGGCAAAGAATGAACTTCTCTAACTCAAGTAATAGGAAGTGCAACTCGAGTTGTCTGGACCCTATTCAACTCGGGTAACAAAAGTTTCTAACTTGAGTAAGACATCCAGGAGCATCAAAGATGAAAATTCAACTAGAGTAAACATCATGCATTACTCAGGCAACTCAATCACTTGTCTAACTCGAGTAAACTATTGTCTAAATCGAGTAAACACTTGGATGCAAAAAGATTGACATATACAAGGTTCAAATGTCGAGGTTCCAACAGTCAGAAAAATGGTCAACTCGAGTAAACCATCATTCTTACTCTAGTTACATATTTCAGTGGTTGTTTTCTTTAAACGACTAACTCGAGTAACACAAAGATCTAACTCGAGTTAGAGGTTGTATCAGAGAATTAAATGAATGGCTGCTCTATTTCACAATGGCTACAATCAATACCCCAATGGCTACCAAGGGTTAGAATACATCCAAGACACTTAAGAGATGTGTTTTTAATCACTTGCAATCATCTTACAACAACATCAAGCTTTTGCTTGCTCATATTTGCACATAATTCATATACCTCTCAAGAGTGACTTACACTTGCAAATTCTTTGTTATTTGAGTGTTCAGTATTGATTTTATTTTTCCTTGCCAATCTTATCATTGTATTTGAGAGAGGAGTAATTTTCTTGTTTGTATAAAAAAATAAGGGTTGTATTAGTAGATGTTTAATCTTGCACTCATTGAAGCAAGTAGGTGTATAGGTTTAATCTTGCACCATTTGAAGCAAGAATTTGTAGAGGTTCAATCTTGCGCCCGCAAGAGGAATAATGGATTCAATTAGTTGAGGAGTGGACGTAGGCTAAAAGGGTCGAACCACTATACATCTTCAATTTGATTTCTCTAACCCTTCTCTCTTTGCATTGATTATTTGTGTGAATTGGATTTGTTCTCTTACTTTGTGTTGTGTTTATCTTGGATATTTTGATAATTGTAAAAACGTTTTAAACAAGTTTTTAAAAGTTAGAAATCCAATTCATCCCCCTCTTAGATTGTCATTTCGGACCAACAAGTAAATTATATAAACATTTGATCCTCCAGGAGAATAACATAAACTTAAAACACATTAGGATCTTTTATTTAAGATCACTGTATAACCTTGATAAGTGTATAGTGTCAGTATTTTTGACATATGATGTTAGCGCGGTCTATTTGCCTGTATGATGAGGGGATCGAGCATGGTTACGGATGTGCTAACTATATTACATGAAGATGTATCATACCGTCATATGAGAGTGGAAAATGTTGGAAAATCGGGTCCACCCATGACGTTAATGGGTGGAATCCAAGTCTTTTAGTTGTCGGGTCGATTGACGAGCCCAACTAATTGTTTGGAAATTAGTTGTGGGCTTTTCAATTAGAATAGGAAAATCCAACTAGGGCCCTCTCACGTAGTATAAGTAGGAATCCCTAGTACAGATATAACATAATTCGATTAGGAAAGAAAAAACATGTTCTTTTCTTCCCTCTACAGTCGCCCCTCTTCCTCCCTCTTAAGAGAATCATTTCTTCCTCTGTTGTCAATCCTGATCACATGTAGGCTTCTAGACAGTGCATCAATTAATCGTTCTCATCTTCGTAGAGATTGTGATTCAGCAGTAGAAGCTTGCTAAGATCATACCCACTATTGTTCTTCATTGTTCAAGCTACTGTTCAAATAAGGTATTCGATCCTTGATATGTTTCCACTGCTAATACTATTAGTTGGTATGGTTTATATGCTCTTTCTATATATATATTTTATGAATTACAAATTTTTTGTCTTGTTTTCCTTATTTTTTATTTTAGGTTTTTATTTGGTTTATTTTAATTTTAAATTAGTTTTTAATTTTTCGGTTTTTTTACTATGTAGGGAAAATGACAACCGAAAAAAATACCCGCATAAAAACCCAATAAAAGCTCTTAACCACAAAAACACAGAAGAGGGAAACCATTTTTTAAATATTATATATAAATAAAAACTAAAAAACAAACTGATTAAAGTCCAAATAAAAGCTAAATTAAAACTATAATGAAAAAAACAAAACCTTTGTATTTTCATGGTTTCGTGCTTGAAAGTTTTCAATCGATATTTTTTTTTTTTTCGGTTGTTATGTTTTTTGGATACAAACCAGGAGAAAAACCAACAAAAAAAAGATTAAATCTAAAAGGGACTAAAGTGAAAAAACAAACAAAAAATTATGAAATCTAGAAAGCATGAAAACTAAGGGACTATAATCTCTCTCTCCCCCCCTCCTCCCATCCCCCTCCTCTCTCTCTCTCTCTCTCTCTCTCTCTCACACACACACATACACACATAATGGAGATGGTCGTCATCGTATTGATATGGTGGAGAGGAAATGGTGGTGGAGATGACAGGGGAAGAGAGAGAGAAAGAGAGAGAGGGATAAGTGACAGAGATAAAGAGAGGAGAGAAACAGAGGGAATGAGATTGTTATGGGGAATGGCGATGACATGAGGGTAGTAGGCCTACTCACGGGTTAGTTCGGTTTAGAGATCCCAAAATCTCTGGATTAGAAGATTCAAAATTTTGTTTTTCCTGAAACTGGAACCGAACAGAAGTCCCGTAATATTCGTCCCGAAATCTCCAAAATTTTGGGAGAAAATGGGACGGTTCTTTAGAGCTTTCGGGATGGACAAAACGAGACGATTTCGGTTCGGTTCTCAGAGTTTTTTTCTGTAAAATTCAACTCTGAGGGAGACAAATCAGTAGCAAATAGAGAGGGACATACCAACTAAATAGAGACAACAAGATTATTGTAAACACAACAAGATCCAATCAGCATCAACCAAATAGCGAAGTAGAACATACCTTAGATCCTCACTAAGCCTTCATATTTAGAGAAGGTAAAGCAGTGGACATAGAGACAAGGAGTAGAGCGACAAACGGAGAAGAATGGTGGCTTGAAGGACCGGTGGCGAAGAAAGATCGGTAGGGTGGGTGCGACCAGGGTTGTTCACTTGTTTGAGTGAGAACCGATAGAAGGAGTGGCGGAGAAGGATGGGTGTGTGCGGCAGGCTAGGGTTGGTTGAGTGACAAAGTGTGAGTGAGAATGGAGAGAAATAGTCTGTGTGCAAAAGTGGTTGAGGGAGCATTGTTTGAACTTTTGAGTATGTGTGTGTGTTTTTTCCCCCAACTTGTGAGTTGATACTACGTAGTTTTAAGTGAAACTACGTAGTATTGGCTCTATAATTTATACTTGATTTTATATATATATATATATATATATATATATATATATAACACCTTTGAACACCTATGACCACCTTTAAACACCTATGTATGACTGTGGACACTTATGAACACATATGTACACTTTTGAACATCTTTGAACACATATGTACACCTTTGACCACCTTTGTACAACAGTGGACATCTTTGAACACCTAAGAACATGTATACCTATAGACACTTTTGAACACCTATATACACCTATGAACACCTTTAAACGCATATATACATCTTTGAACAAGTATGAACACCTTTAAGCACCTATAAACATCTTTGTATACCTATGGACACATTTGAAACATCTTCATACACATTTGTACACCTATGAATATCTCTTTGAACATATATATATATATCTCGGTACGGATGTTGTTTAAGATCCAAAATCATTCCGAATAAAATTTCAAGATGGTTCGATTTAGAGAAAGTCAAAAGTCAACGATTTTTTTAGTTTCGATTCTTTTCAGTTCAAGAATCTTCAAGACCTATGAGCAACCCTAGAGAGTAGGAGTTAAAAAAGTAAAAAAAAAAATTGTGTACGAAGGTTTCACTAAGCCAACGTATGAAGAGAGAATTGTTGTCGCACGAAACTGGAAAATAATGGTTGCTTCATGAGGGGAAATAAAAATAAGCAAACTAATTGTATAATGTAATTTACTCCGAATTTAACTGGTACCGAAAATACTTCAATTAAACTGATTTAAGCACTAAGTCGTGCAAATCTTCATGTCTTTTTTATCCTAGGAAACATGTTTATATTTCGAGGATTATGTTAAACTTTTCGAGCATTCATGACTATAAATAATGGTAAACGGGATGGCACATTGGCGGTATTTAAAAAAGAAAAATGACAAAAATAAGCTTTCGATATTAATCAGTGTAAAAGTAGCCATCTAACCGACTCACGCAAAACTGGTGAGTTCCAAATCCGAGACGCCAGGGTTTCAGCCGAGCTGCCCTTACTACTAGCGCTAGGCTACGAACTCACAGTGATGCTTCTTTCAACATACAAATTACACTTTGGAACCAGGTAAACGTGGGGCAAATTATTGACATGTACTTCTCTTCTTTCGCTATCAAAGTCCTCATCCAGGATAGCGCATGAAATTGCCTTTTGGTAGTTTGACATAAACGTTGTGACTTATCCAAAGATCAAAATCTTAAGAATATCAAATATTCAGAATTAACCTCCACTATGATCAACTGCAATTTTGAAATGCTAAAACAATCAAGGCCTTGATTTGATCATATATTCAAACCAACAGAAGTTTTTGAGAATTACCATAAATTACAGAAGGCACATAAGCAATGAACAAAAAGAAAGGGTCTTGGATACATCTTAGCACTATCCTGAAAAGTGCAAGGCTCTTCAAAAAAAAAATATTGACATACCTATTTTTGGAGAATTTCTTTGTGAGCTTTATATGAGAGAATTACATTCCAAACCAAGGCAATAACATTTGCAGCAAGGACCTGAGGTTGTTATAAGCACAAATTTGAGTTGATAAGATAATTATAAAATCATTAGCAGAATGCATGTGAATATAGTGACAGCTTCATGCTCTATCTGAAAGAAGTTTATCATACCGAACCTAAATGCCATCATCATTCTAGTTACTAATACAGAGAGGGGTGAGGAAGATTAGAGATAAAGTTAAATATCTGTAACTACTGTGTTTTTCATGTGTCTTGAACATAAAAGATATTCGCTACTTCTGTACCCTCATTGATTGATTTTCTTGGTGTCTCTCCAAAAGCCATCTCAGTAAAATTAAAATTTCCACAGCCGAATGAAATGAAGAAATACACTTACTAAGTATTAAAATAAATAGGCTTTCTAACCAATTTAATGTAAAACAATTGCATTTTCCACCAAAGCAACTGGCCAATTTAGGGTATGAATTCCTGGTCAGACTGGGTAGTACATTATGGGCTAAATAATCATGCTTCAATTCCAACAATAATTTTTTTTTCTAGTACAAAGAATGGCTAATTAGTAAAAGTATGGTTTTCTATAGCTTAAAATCATCTTACTGTGATTCAATATGAAATAGCAAAATGACAGAAAAATATTAGACCATACAAACCTGAAATTGCTGCGGAACAAATCGAAAGTTCAGAAATTGAAATGGTATCCACAATTGCCAATTTGCAACAACAGAAGAAAACCACTCCTGCATACAGTTAAAATTTGATATAAGACAAAAAAAATCCTCTGAAGAAGTGTTATAGATAGGAAAGCAGAACAAAAAAAGTCTTTATTTTTTACACAACCTGTTGAAGCTTGGGAACAACATCAGATGGCCTTCCCTCCAGTGTAATCAAGGTAGACAAGAAAAATCCAATGAATATAGGAGAAAAAAGAAACTGCAAAGGCAAATAAAGCATGAAATTTCAGTCATGCAGATTTAGAATTTTAGAAGATCAAATTCAGGAACAAAAGGGTAACCTGGTCAAGTAGAAGACGCAAAAATGCCCCTGATGCTCCGGGGATTGTTACCAACCTACTTAAATATAAATACCTGAGAACAAAGAGTTCCACGATGAAAAGTTAAAGCGGAAAACAGGAAACTATAGAAATTGCTTAAATGCTAAATAAGCTTATGCATTAAAATTATAGAAGACACAGACAGGTTCAAATGATTAAAAAATGAATATATGCAGTGGCTTGAGCATGTACCGATCAACGTTGGGCATCCACTAATCATAATTGAGGCTAACAAAAAGGCAGAGGAAACATAGAAGGAATAGATTGAATGGAAAGGTGAAGTCCACAATAGTTAAGGTCATCAACAAAATTAATTTCTTTTTCAATTTGACAATCAGTTGGTACTGCGTTATTGTTTACACTTGTTTTGCCTAGGGACACCTTTGCACAATACTGTTGAAACATGGGGGCAACCTCCACATAATTGCTTAAGACCATTATCTATTATATATTTAAATAACAAGGTTCAGAGAATTACCAGAAATGCAATGTGGGGCCCACTAAAACCAGCCCCAAGAAGGTAAATAGAAATGTCCTTTTAAGGTCCAGGGATGGAACTTGTTCAATCACAAGCTGGGGCAAATCAAATGTTAAGTATTTAATAAATTATGCATAATGCTTCTTAGAAATACAGTATGAAGTAAGCAAACCATTTACTACTACAGTTGTAAGCAACCACCAAACACATGAACATGCAAGCGGATACAACCATGGTTGTTACAAGCACAGGCCTCAGCACCTTGCAACCTAAAAGACAGGCAACTTTCATCAAACGTGTCCTTTACTACATTTTTCACACCTGATGCATCTTTGGAAAGGTGGGGCAAACCCTCTTCTGTAAATATATTTGCTGTTTTAACATTATTAAGACAGCAAGTATATTAACGGCTTGTTTGTTGACTACAGCATATAGCAACTTTTCAACATATAGTTTTTTTTTTTGAAGTCATGCATTCTCTTTACTTTTGATATTAAATAGTCTACTATCTACTATATGCTATCTAATAAAATCGACACTTCCCTAACAAGACTTACAATATACTTTCTAATGTCTTTTAGATATAACTGTTATAAACTTGCTATCTTGTTACTCGTCATTGCAAGTATTGTATAATTATATGTTATACAGAATATGTGGTATTTCATTCCATATTATTAAAAATTTTACTTAAATATTGTTCTTATTAGTAAATCTGATCAACAATTTGAAAATGCTACTTGTTAAGATCAATATACTGGGTGAATTTTTATTTTTACTTAAATTTGTCATTTCACATTAGTATTTCCATTCATGTAAGATAAGAATATTATTTATTTTTAAATTTTGCCCCTGGGATCCAAGTGCCCTTTGCATCTTGGTGCAACTTGTGCTTTTAACAACACTATTGATAAAACAACAAAGATAATGGGGAGATATATATACATCTCCTTAATCACCTAAAATGATGTTTTAGCAATGCACTGAATAAGACAATTGCCATGTCAAGAAACTACTTTAGCAAGTTGAGGAGAATTAGACATCTCATTCCTTCGTATACACATACAGACGACACATACATAGATGATATTACCAAATTGAAGAACTAAATTTGATAAAGAAAAAATGCAATATCATTAAAATCCTACAAAGTTAAATTAGCTTAGGAAAATGATGTTTATGTGATCAAATTTGAGACCAAATGTTCACTTCAGAAATTATCTTATTTAGATCAACAGGAACTGATGCAAGCAATCACATATTAAAACAAAACAAATCAAGTGAAACTGCAAGGTGCAAATGTGATATATTCTGATAAATTATCAGCAAACTGTAAAAATCTACCTGACAGATTAAATCTCCGACCAAAGTCAAAACTGCAGATGTCACTGATTTTGTCAAGACAGGATAATTTGCAAGGAGACCTAAATAGCTGCAATACCATCAACATGGAATCTCAGATAACACAGTTTTTTTTTCACCAAATATCAATTATTTGACCAGAAATTTTAATAGATAAAAAGCAGTAGAGAACAAGCATGAAAGATTCAAGTTCACAAACAAAAGAAGTGATAAACCGGGAAAACAGACAGAAAAGTAATCCCATATTATTCCCACTGGAAAGAAAAAAGGTATACTACAACTGCAAGAATATAATGCAGGATGTAATTGGTACACCTCTG
>CAODLS012042455.1:0-13024 GCA_948243855.1 Flueggea neowawraea
TGCTTGGCCTCCTTCATCGCAACAAGATGAACAACTTTATGGAATCTGGCATTTGACAAAATGTGCAAGAGATCACCAACATTCACAACAAGAGCACCAGGGATTGGTTTCACCTGAACCCAACCAAGTCCTTCCTTGAAGGCTTGGAGGCCACCAATGTTGCCTTGGTAGAGTATAGTGAAAAGAGGGGTGTCTGTGTGAGGAGCAAGTCCCATGACTAGGTCCGGGTTTGGGCACGGTGGATAGGAGTTGAGTTGCAGAGCTCCGATGCTGTTTCCGCCTGGTGAAAGAATTTAACTCATTTTGTCGTCAGTTACGTCCAAGGACTTAGAAATAGGTTTACCAAGGCGGTGACTAGCTCCTTCATCTTTCGCTGGCACTCTTCCATTATGTCACTATATTTGTTCATAAACCACACACAAAAAAAAAAAAAACTCATTTGAGACTTCAAAATGTTTCAATATTTAAATAAAAAGAAAGAGATTTATTTCTTATCATAGTAGAATTTTGTTTTAATAAAATTTGTCAAAATTTTGGTACCTTCCTGAAGGTTTTGTTCATTCATTAAGCTCTCTAATAAAATTTAAAACATACAATCTTTTTCTTAAAAAAAAAACTAGACAAATTTTGAAAAGACCTTACTCGTTTGTTTTAAAGAAAAAAAAGAGTTATAAACAATGAGAATTTTTTTTAAAGTCACTTTTTTCTCCACCGAAATCAAATCTCTTTTCTTTTTCATACCGGAGACGACTTTAAGAAATAAAAATTTAAACATATGAAAATATATGTGCACTTTTGCTTTTTCAGGGAGAAATTTTGTGCTAATTAAATCATGCCAAAAAGGGTATGTAAACATATGATCACATGTACATGTACATATCGGATAAAGCATAGATAATTAATGAATAATCAGATGGTTTTCATGTTTATAAATTTATTAATGTACGTCGTGTCGTGTGCATGGAAGTGCATGAATGAAGTCACCAAAAACGTTGAAAATCATTTGGCCAAAGCAACTTAGCATGATCATAAAGAGCTGATGAACCCATGATAGTGAACCCTTCGTACCACATTTTCTTGTCGAAGAATTTTGAGATTGTAGCTAAGCCATAACCGGCTTTGCCATCCGGAGTCCTAAAGACCTTCATTTTCTGTTCAAGTGGAAAACAAAATAGTTTTCTGGCATCCGACTCAACTTCTTCTAGCAGGTCCATTTGTACCTCATGGTTTGTCACTTGAAACAAACCCCATGTCTCACATGCATGCCCTATTAGCTTTACTGCTTCAGGATCCTTTAGGTCTACTAATGGCACTGTTTCCCCGCCGGCTGGCGTGTCTATGTCGTCGGAATTGTGCCAAACGTAAGATTCTGGTATAGTCTTGGTTGAATCAAAGTCTAAGGGAATAATATTTTGTAGATCTCCACTGAGATCAGTAGACATATTGGTGACAAAGAGTTGATTAAAAATGAAAATATAGAACTAATTAACTTAAGGAAAAAAAAAACAGGGTTTTGATTTTCTACTTTGAGTATTGGATTTGTGTATGTGTTGCACTATATAGGTGTGTGCAGGTGCATGCATGAAAGTGACTAGTTACTGTTGTGAGTTTGGAAAGGTATCTAGAAACCCCTAGCATTGTGCATGTGACATTAATTTGTAGAGTAATACTTAACGATTAAAATATTAATAAGCTGTTGGTTTAATACTTAATATATTAACTTAATTTAAACGAATTTTATCTGTTAAAAGGTAAATTTAAATTACAGAAAAGAAAGCTTATTAGAAAGAAAAAATAATCGTTAATTATTTTGAAGGTTATCCACATCTTCATAATACAAATATTTTTTGAGCGGATGTGTACACATAAAAGGCAATCTTAAAATAATTTTTTTTCTATGTACTTCTGTCACATATCTTTGTCTCACTTTTGACTATATTTCCTTTCTGTCTATAATACAACAAAATACATGCGGACTCACAATACATTAGAAATGATTAGTCTTTTAGATGATCTAGTAGGCTGTTTTTGTCTTCACCATGATATAATATACTAATTGAAAGATTAAACTAATAATTCCTTTTCTCAATATTTCATGTTTATATGATTTCTTTACTAATGAACAAATTCAAAATCTACCTTAAGCAATTAATATCCTCATAAATCAGTTTTATATGTAAATTAATTTAATCGTATCACTAGCTTGTTACATGACCATTGGAAGGAAGAGCCAGTGGCGGACCGGAGGGGGGTCCAGCGTGGTCCCGTGACCTCCCTCCGAACCAGCGAGACCCCATGTAGTATGGGATTCGCCGGAAATTTTTTGAAGGACCCCCTCCAAAGGCGGCCTAAGCTGAGGAAGAACAAGTACCCCTCTGTTATTTTTTCTTTGAAAGTTGGGGGTGGTGACGAATTGGAGGACACGGAGGAAACGATGATGAAGATGCTAAATATATGAGGGAAAGTGGCTTTTGAAACGGCAAATAAATAAGAGTATGGGGAGTTAAGAAAAACGGTGTTGTGTGTCGGAGTGGTGAGTGAGGCAGTGGAGAATGTTTGGGTAGGACTGTCTCTTACTCCATGTGCTTGTTGTGGTACTGGTCGGTTCATGTCACTTTTTTTTTTTGCCAATAACTCATGTTACTTTTTAGTTGGGCATTTTAGGCCACTATTTTTTAAATAAATTTACTTCTGAAATTACCATGAGTATCATTTCAAGAAGAAAAAAAAGATTACAATGAGTATAAAAAAGTGTTTGTGTTTTGCATCACAATTTGCTTCATATAATTTTCTTTTATGGTATTTATTTTTAGTTTTTGATAAATTGAGTAGAATTAGATTGTTAGATTTCAAAACATATACAATATTTGATCTGGAATATTAATTTAATATATTATTATTTATGTATATTATAACCCTCAAAATATACGTCAATTTCTGTACATTTTACAACATAATAATATACTAAACAAAACCAATTTATGGTATAGTGTTCCTATTTATCATCTGATTTATAAAAAATTAAGCACTACTTGACAGTAACATGTTTTTTAAAGTTAAAATTAATTTAAATAAAACCAAGCATTGATAATGAAGTCATTATCCAATATTTTCAGAGTATGAAAACTCGTAGGATAAATTTACTATCTTTACCGCCTGAAAAGACGCCATGACTTGACCCTTTTGGTACCATTGGCAGTGTAACGATTAACAAATCTTAGTTGTAGCACTATCAATGTGTGTAATGAATTATTTTATTGTTATTTTTATTAAATTTTAATTTAATATATTTTGAATTTTCTTGAGTATACTCATAAATGGTACCCTTTGGGAAAATCTTCTGCGTCCGCCATTAGAAAGAGCTGTGGCCACGAAATGGGTTTTGAAAGATCATTTGCATATAGCACCATAAGAAAGAGACATTAATATTAGAATTTTGGAGCATTAATATTAGCAGTACTTTTGTTTTTGATAATCCAGATTTTTATTGAGAATCAAGCCACCAAAGCAGTGACCTAGTAAGTCAGGAGAAAACTCCAAACTAAGAGAGGTTTTCGGCATTTAAGGCTACAACATTGTGAGGTTGAAAAAACCCTATCAAAAAATACAAAGCAATTAATTATTATGCTAAGTCACGATAGCCTAGAGGCATCTAATTATACATCATTGTCTGAATAAATAAACTCCTATGCTGTCTTTTAATCCAAAAACCAACTTCACTAACAGATCTGTGCACTAAATCAACACAACAACTGAATATTATCAGTACTTCAGCACGTCTCTGGTTGTTTGAAAAGGCAAGGCTGAGTTGTAATGATAATTTTTTTTAATACAAAACTGAATAACCACTTTAATTTTTTTTTTCACTTCAAACTTAATTAGAATATTAACTATGTTTTTCTGTAATAAGTATTTTTTATATTTCAAACCCTAATTTTTGATACGGACATAAAGTCTGCTCTCGTATTTCAAATTAAAAAATTAAAATACAAAATCTTTCATAATAATTATTTATGGATTTTTATAATTATTATATATGGAATTTCTAAACTAATTCATACTTTGTCAATTGAGACATGGTTGATAAATGTTAATTATGCTACAGAAGAAATTAAAAATAAGCGAAACAGAAAAAACCTCTCATATTTCCTCGTAAACAATTCTCTTAATATGAAATCTTTTCAATTAGAGATCCTATAAACTTGATTGGATCAGAAAGATGGATTGAAATTTGAAAGTAATCTCCGACATAATAGAGTGTTAATTTTCGTTGAAAATGTTTAATTACTTTTAGCTGGCATTACAGTAGTCATGAAAACAATGTATTTGTCTCATTTAAAATTGAAGACAGCCAACCAAATTTTCCAAATTATAATACAAAAGAAACGACTCATCCCTAATGACGACCAAATTACACATTATGTGACAAATTACATGTTTACATCAACATACACTGTTAAATTCTATACATTGTTGTTGACATCTGAAATTTATGTTGCTTAATTAGAGAGACATCTAATAATTGAGAACTTATTTCAAGTTTTCCCGACATCTTATAGATCAACATGACAAGAAAGAATGTGTATTAAACACACAATTAAGACATAAAATCTAGTCCTAGAGAGAAAGATACGTAAATGACAATAGTTTATTTATCAATTTTTTTTACATACATGATATATATTTACAATATTTCCTCTTCTTAAGTCCTAATCAAAGAAAGTGCCTTGTCAGGATTCATAGCCTTGATTCCCAAGTACTCCTTCACCGACAAATTTTTGTACATAGGGGCATCATTGGAGTTCAAACACAAAGGAGAAAGACATAAATTGTTGGTCGGAGCGAAAAAATAAGCTACCGATAACCGGTGCCTTGTCTCCTTCATTACAACACGATGAAGGACACTAGGGAACTTACCATTTGACAGAATATGCAAGAGATCACAACATTCACAACAAGAACACCCAGGACGGGACAGACCGGAACCCAACTAACACCTTCCTTGAAGACTTGGAGGCCTCCAATGTCGGCTTGGTGTAGAATGGTGAAGAGGGAACTGTCTGAGTGAGGAGCTAATCCCATGGTTCGGTTCGGATCCGGGCAAGACGGATAGGAGTTGAGTTGTAGAGCACAACTGCTTCCTTGAGGTGTGAAAATGGAACTTAGTTTTTCTTTAGGTATGTGTAAGGACTTCACAATTAGATGCATTAGGGTTGTTACTAACTCCTCCATTTTCTCTCGAAACTCCTCCATTACATCACTGTGTTTTATCATTGCATGACAATTAACTTTGATAGAACAAAAGATAATTAGAAAATTAACTAATTATTGTATTTTTAAGCTTCATAATCTTTTTATATGAGGAAAAAACAAATTTTTTAATTGAAGAATATTAATTATTATTTTTCTTCAGATGTCATATATATATATATATAAGACTAGGTGACAACGTTGAGAACAAATCATTAAGAGTTTTGCTCTTCTATAAATAAATGCCTTTTGAATTTGAACCCTAATCTTTTGACAGTTAGTTCATCCAAAATTATCATGTTAATCACTGAATTAACAGTTTGTTGGTTATTTCAAATCTGTTAAAAAAAAATAGAGCCGACCTAATCAATATTCTTATAATGTATAAGTTTAGGTCTTCCTTTCTCTGACGAGTAATTTGAAGAAATAAAACAAGAAAGATATGAAGTTTCATTAGTATACATCATTTAAATTGTTTATTGCAAAAGATAACGTTTTTATAATAATTAATTAATGACTAACTTTTTCTTTCTTTTTTCACTTAAGATTAGTTAATTATATTTAATTCTTCTTAAAATAGATATTTTTTTATGTTAATCTCAAAAAGTGAAATACTTGTGTGCATGGCACTTACCAGAACTTTTGGTATTCAGAAGGCCACAAAAGCTTGACATGATCAACAGGAGAACCAATAATAGTAAACCCTTCATGCCACATATACTTATCAAAGAAGGGAGAGATTCTTGCTCTTCCATAGCCCGCGACACTACCACCAGACCTTAAGGCTTTCAATTTCTGTGCAAATGGAAGAGAAAAGAGTTTTCTAGCCTCAGACTCAACTCCTTTCAATAGGTCTAATGGCACCCCATGGTTCGTCACTTGGACCACACCCCACGTTCCAAATGCTTGCCTTATCAGCCTTGCTGCTTCTGGCTTTGTTAGGTCTATTATTGGCAATGACTGCCCGTTTTCCGGCGACTCCAAGTTATCGGAATGAAGCCAAACGTGCGATTCGGGCACGGTCTGAATCGAGTCGAAGTCTAATGGAACAACATGTTGGAGGTTTTGAGGAAGATCTGTAAAAGCCTCGGTGAAAGAAGTCATATTAATTGGTGACAAAAGTTTTAATCAATTTAAGAACAGGAAATAAAACTATAAGTGCTAAATTGTATTAGATTATTTGTGTGTACATTTGGTTCATGTGTGTGGAGTACTTATATATAAGTTGTATAGGAGTCTACATATGCATGTATTATTAACTTTAGAATTTATTTATTTTACTAAGAAAGTATTAATATATAATTAAAGGAGGATTAGGTTAAAATGATACAGATGGGATGGGGAGGGTGATAGGAGGTAGTGATGTCTGAATGTGAATTTGGAAGGATTTTGGATATAGTTTGAAGATGACAGAAAAGGGCAAAAAGCAAAAAGGGAGAAAGTTTAATAATTATAACCAATGCGTGACACCTATATCAGTTTTCTTAAATTGCTTTGGATTATGCATAAAAGTCTGAAATTCCCATTTCTTTGAAGGACAAATGGACACGCCTTATCCTTTGTTGGCCACAAAACTTTGAATGAGTCTATTTTTGGGGATGGAATTTTCACAGATATGGTACAGCAAAAGAAAACTGCTGAAAATATGTTTTACTTTTTTAAAATCTTGTCTGATCTTTAAACCCAAACGGGGATCAATCTCATACAGAATGGAGGCGTGGCTTGGAGAGTAAAAAAATGGGTGTTTGAAATCTTATTTGATCATGTATACTAAAAAAAAAGAGAATCAATTTTTATCAAAAAAATTAAATAAACGGTGTTTGGTTGGATTATGAGTTATTCTTTTTTTTATATATATACTCGTACATAATTAATTCAACTTAATTAAATTCTGTAAAACTAAGAGTTCATATGAGAGAAAATATTCCGTGTTTATCGTTAATTTTTTTAAAAAAAACCCACACACATATTTTTATTCATTATTGGTTTTACAAAGGGGAGACCAATCCTCATAGTAAATATAGAAGATTTGGGTGCCCTTAAGATTTGAATTCAACACCTCTTAATTTCAGATGTAGGTATTTATTAATTGAGTTACCCAACATCGACATTATAGTTAATTTTTATTTATAAGCTTTTTGCAGTTATCGCTTATCAGTGTTCATCGCTTTCTGATTTTTAAATTCATATTTCTTTATTTCTATATTACGAATCATGTTATTTATTGTTCCCAAAAGCTAGAGAAAACACAAACTCGTTGCATCTCAAAGAGGCAAAAAATTTCACGATAGGATTGTGAGGGAAGAATGACACGCAATTAACACAGGAACTACTACTGCTATCTTGAGTAAAAAATTATTTTCAATTTACTGCATTAATATTTCGTTGCCAAGACACCATAGACAAAACATATAACGTACATGAATAACTCTCTACACTAAAAGCACCAAAAGAATACCTGATTGTTACCGCTGCTGATTCATCTTGGCACGTACCTCGTGGTTTTCATGTCAGTGATTCACTGTCTTATTCCGGTGACTGGGTGCTTTCCAAAGGGCCTTGTGGCCTCTGATAAATCTACTCAAGCCGACAGTACCTTGCCACCACTTCCTTTATAGCCTCCATCATCTGGCCAATCCAGTGCCATACCAAGAAGCTGGGGAGGAAAACAAAAAACCTTGCGGTACTCAAGGGCTCATTGGATTCAACGTCTGAGCTTCACTAATCATAGGGCTACCTCTTTGCATGGAGAGGGGCCAAAGCTATATATGCTATAGGAATAACTTTTTTTTTGAATTGAATATGCTATAGGAATAACTGGATTGGAACGTGTTCATTATTCTAATTCGTGTACAATAAAAGGATTTCAAAAATAACTTTGCTAATGTACCGTACGTAGCAATAAAATAGATAAACCACCGTTGATCATAACACACAAAAAAGCAAAAGTAGGCATATTATGAACATTGTACGCTTGGGATATGATAACACATCAGTATTTTTGGCTCTAGAAACACAAACCACATGCAAACTGAAGGAATCCAAACAACAACCAAAATAGTTAAAAGTTAAAGTCGGTAAACAACCATATTGTGCAGAAGAACTTTTACAAATCCCATATTCACCATTCCTCATCCGATACCTTCCATTCATCCGGTTCCATGCTTTCTAACTGTGCAAGAAAAAAAAAACAATTAGGATGGTCAATTGATATAGACACCTAAACAATAAAAGATAGAAGAACACCTTTGATGACACCTTGTCCATTTGTTCCCTGATCTTCATCTCCTCCTTATCGATATCACTAACATCAACTCGAGCTATATCACTACCACCAGGTAAATCCTTGAACCTTCTAATCCTTTCATTTACACAAGGACCGAGTAGACCAAGAAATTGTCTTGTATGTTGGTAAGGAGAATGTGGTCATATGTTTACTGACAATGCTGCAAATTGTGTTGCTGCTGGTAAATTATTAGAGAGAGAATTTCCTACTCTTTATTGGTTCCCTTGTGCCGGACATTGCATAAACTTAATGTTGCAGGATTTTGGAAAATTGGATGAGGTAAACGTTTTGGTTTCTCAAGCTGCAGTGTACATATATAATCATTCCCATCTATTGCATCTGATGAGAAAGAATACTGGTGGATGAGAAATACTTCGTCCAGCTCCGACTCGATTTGCTACTAATTTTATTTCCTCACAAAATATCTTCTCTCAAAAGGATGCTTTGAGAGCTATGGTAACATCTAAAGATTGGACCATGTCAGTCTATACCAAACAAAGGTTTGTCGATCTTGTTTTGGATTCAACATTTTGTAAGGAATGTGCTATTGTCGTGAAGATCTCAGAGCCATTAGTTAGAGTTTCGTGGATTGTTGATAGTGAGGATTCACCTGCTATGGGAAGGTTGTATAGGGCTGTCAATAAAGCTAGAGTGGAGATAATCAAGAAATTTCAGAGGAGAAAGAAGCGCATTGAACCTTATCTGAAGATACTTGATCAAAGGTGGGATAATCAACTTCATAAGAATAGGCTTATTATGAACATTTTCCGCTTGGAATATGATAACACATCAGTATTTTTGTCTCTAAAAACACAAACCACATGCAAACTGAAGGAATCCAAACAACAAATAAAATAGTTAAAAGCTAAAGTCGGTAAACAACCATATTGCGCAAAACTTTTACAAATCCCATATTCAACATGACTCATCCGATTCCTCATCCAATACATACCAGTCATCCGGTTCCATATATCTTTGACTACTGGACAACATGAAAGCTGAAACTTATTTCTTACTTCTTGTAAGTCTGGAACAGTTTCCGCACACTACCACCGTCTAAGAGTGACCGAACACAGTTGTTCTGTACATTAATAAAGCAAATACTTCATTGGTATTGCTCCACCGTGGTTGCAAGCCTGCAACTACATTTAAAACCAAAATAATTTTAAAAAATATAACAAAAAATGGAGAAATGAATAGAATAAGTAAATCTTAGAAAACAGAGACGAAGATAAAGGAGGAAGAGGAAGAAGAAATTTAGATTGGAATGTGGAGAAAACGAAAACAGAAATAGAAATTTGAGACTGGAATGTCGAAGAAGAAGAAAAAGAAGAAGAAGAAGAAGAAGAAATTAAAGTTGGAATGTGGAGTAATGGTAGTTTTTTTTTTGGAAAAAATAACAATAATTTAGAAGCCACTTACTAAAAATGTACAATGTCATGTGTCAATCATAGGAAGACTCTTAGTATTATAATATATAGAGAGAGAGATTAGGTTAGATTAGATGGCTTTAGTATTATAGATTAGATATATTAGGTTAGATTAGATATATGATTACCATTACAATTTAATGACAACAAGAATTAGTCATCATTGACATAGTGGTTCACAAACATCTTTCTCCCTCGCTGGAGTTTAGTCTTCCTCGCTGGAGTACTCTCTCCCTAGCTGGAGCTTGGTCTTCCATCAACCTAATATCACATTTTCTCACTTTCTAACGATCTGCAACTCTTTCTCCAGATCTTTCTATTTTACTGCTTACATTTATTGTTTACTTTCCTCTTCGATTGTGCTGATGGGCTGCTTAAGTAAGGGCAAAAGAGGTAGGTGCCAGGCTGTTCGTGCATTTAAGAAGAGTGGTTGGTCACTGTGGCCAGAATATAGTACCACTCTGGGACTAAGTCTTACTCATAAAGCAGAGCTAAGTCAGCTTTGTATTCACTTGCGAACTCAAATTTTCCTCTCACAAGAAAGCATAGTTCTTTGGCAGCAAGCAGACATGGAACAACGATCTAGGGCGGATTATCTGGAACACTTTGACAACTTCCAGGGAGCTGAAGAACCAGTGGTGGCATTGACAAGATCCTCAAAATAGGGGGGCAATTGAATTTGTCGCTGGTAGGAAAAATTGTCTCACTCCGTAATTATAGTGCCAAAACAGTCAAATCAGTGATGGAGAGAGTTTGGAGATTGAGGAGGGACTTCACAGTAGCACGAATGGAACCAAACACTTTTGAATTCACCCTTCAACATTCGTTTGATAGGTACAAGGCACTCCAAGGGGCACCATGGCTGATTAATACAAGTTGGTTAATTCTGAAAGAGTGGCCGGGGAATGTGCAGTTGAAGGAAGTGGATTTCAATAGTACAAAATGCTGGGTTCACATTCATAATCTTCCTCCAGACCAAATCAATCCAGAGAATGCTATTACTCTGGGTATGCTCTTTGGGTCGGCTCCGGAGTTGGGCGATCGGCTTTTATCTGGCAGAGATGCACTACTCTCCGGATGCAAGTGAATCTAGATCTCACGAAGCCACTGAAGTTGTGGTTGAGTGCCAAATATGACAAAGGGGTAATAGATAGGCTAGCCGTGACATATGAACGGTTGCCGGATTTCTGCAATTATTGTGGTCTAATAGGGCATCAAGAGAAGGATTGTGAGATACGATTTGAAAGGCTGCAGGCAGCTTCACCGGTGACGGAGGGTATGTATGGCCCGTGGCTGAGATGGGAGGTTGCTAACGGAGGATCTAATGCCGTTACTGACGGAGTTACTCGCTCCCGTTTAGGATCTTTAATGGGAGGTGCATCTGCTACTGCAGGTTGTCAGTAGCAGAACAGGAGGATGGGGCTCGAGGTGGCTCTTTTGAAAGATCGTGTCAGAGCACAAGAGGAGACTACGAGAACAAGGGATGGAGTTGAACATCATGTCAGAAGCTTTATTTGAAAACCTAATACGATTGCTGCTCAGTCTGATCGGTCTCCTCCGAAAATCCAAAAAGTATCTATATTTCCACCAACAATAGAAAATAAAGTCCAGAAGGTTTGCTTAGGGAATCCGATAAAACTGAAGGAGGACAGAGCTGCCAAAAAGAGAAGGGCCTAGTCAGAGGATTTCCATGGACTGGGCTGGGCCGAGGACCTGCTTTCTGAAAGTATGTCCGGGATGAGAGTGTCACCAAATGCAGAAGAAGAGGGAGCCCATAATTTCATAGGGGCTGATGGGCATGGGATGGAGTTTGGGTTTCAAGTGGGAGTGAGCTCCAGTAGCCTTAAAAGCCCGGGAAGAGCTAATAGAAGACTTGTCTCAGTAAAACGCACAGCAAGAGGTAAATCATCTGGAACAAAAAGTTTTCAGGAGGAAGGGCACCAGGAGGTAAGCCGAACTAGTTGGGAAGAAGGGTCAGGGGAAAATGCTGAGGAACTACAATGCCAAGGGGCTAGGGAGGCAGCCCAAATGCCTCCCAAGTCGCCATGATTGTCATGAGTTGGAACTGTCAAGGACTCGGTTGCTTCTTGACAGTTCGTAAACTCCGGGATTTGATATGGAATAACCAACCGACCATAGTCTTTCTTATGGAAACACGGAAAACAAGGAAAGCTATGGAAACTATTAGAAGGAAATTTCAGTTTGAAGGGAGGTGCTATGTCGAGCCGCGGGGTACGGGAGGCGGTTTAGCTTTGTGGTGGACTGGGGAGTGTGACCTGGCTATTTTGGGCAAGGAAAGGAATTATATACATGCTAAGAACAAAGGGGTGAACTCACAGTGGGATGTATCTTTCATCTACGGGGCTCCTAAGGAGGAGGAAAGTGAGGCAGTCTGGCGAAGCTTATATAATTATTTTCAAACACGGTCGGGGCCTTGTATGTGTATAGGGGATTTCAATGCCTACTTATGGGAAGAGGAGAAGATAAGTGCTAGGCCACCGAATCATCTCCAAATGAATTTGTTTAGAGATTGTGTTCAGGAATGTGGCCTCATTGATTTTGGCTTTGTGGGGGAAGTATATACGTGGGATAATGGAAGAGTGGAAGAGGCAAACACTAAGGAAAGACTTGATCGAGCTTTTGCTTCAACCGAGTGGATTGTTGCCTTCCCGAATGCTATGGTCGAGCATGGAAATCTCATTGGTTCAGATCATAGGCCGATTTTCTTACTGTTGGATAATCAGGAGAAAAGAGTTAAACGGCAATGGAGATATGACATGAGGTGGGAGGATAAACCGGGCTATTTGGACGTAATCAAAGGCGAGTGGAGTAAGGAGATCAGGGGTTCTCCACAGTTTGTGGTTTTCGGAAAGCTGAGAGGATGTCAAATGGCACTGCGTGGATGGGGAAGGACTGCATGTACGAATAATAGGAAGAGAATTGAGACTTTGACAGAGCAACTTATAGCTTTCCAAAGCTTGAGTTCTGGCAGCAGGAACAAACAAGAAGAGAAAGCAATTCTTAAACAGCTTGATCAAGCTTATCGTGATGAAGAAAT
>CAODLS012042522.1:0-14060 GCA_948243855.1 Flueggea neowawraea
TTCCTCATTAAGTTGCAACTCATATAAAACGCAATGTTTTTCCAGGTATCAAAAATTAGATTTGAGTCAGTCTTCAGAGTTGTAGATACGTGTACGCGATATAGGTTGGAATGTCACGATCACTCTTTCTCTCCATCACACATGTGCATATAGGGTGTATATTTATAGGGTGTATATTGATGAGTTCTTAATAGCTCATCACATTTTGTATCTAGACCGATAGACTTATCTTGTATTGCTTTATATGTAATGTATGGTATTTAATCTAATAGTTGAAATATAATTGTATCTACAGTTTGAACTTGATATATTTCATTGATATATATGCAAACGTGGTTATGTGTTATTGAGACGCTATAGGAATATGGGTGTTGTATAGATAACTAACAGAAAAAGATAAATTCTATCAATCAACATGAGTTGTCAATTTTGAATCAATTTCTTCCAACACTCCCTTTTGATTCATAATTGTATACACCAAGTTGATTTATAAATTTGACATGCTTTTCACGAGGAAGAGACTTAGTAAATATATCTGCCATTTGCTCATTAGTGTTGCAAAACTTCATGGTTATCAAACCATTTGCAACTAAATCTCTCATAAAATGAAACCGAATGTCAATGTTTTTTGTTCTTTCGTGCATGGCTGGATTTTTTGTGATTGCCCAATTAATTTAAAATTAGAAACACTAGAGAACCAAATTCCATAACCTGTTGTTCCATCTATGTAATGTAAAATTTTCTTGGCAGCTCCAAAATGCTACTTTGTGGGATTGTGCATAAATCTGGAAACTACACTAATAGAATAAGTAATATCAGGTCGAGCATGAGTTAAGCAAATCAAACCACCAATCAGACTTCTGAACTTCTTTGCATTTGCCCTTTTTGTACCATCTTCAAGCCGCAGCTTTTCATTAACATTCATTGGTGTGATTGCCATCTTGCAATTAGATATGTGAAATCGTTTTGAGAAGGTCTTCTGCATGCTTCTTTTGAGAAATAAACACACCATCTTCTCCTTGCTTTATTTCTAACCCAAGAAAATAATGCAGCAAGCCTAAATCTATCATCTCAAATGTTTTCATAATACTCATTTTGAAATCATCAACAAGTGAAGGAAATGAGCCCATATAAATTATATCATCCACATAGAGGCAAACGAGAAGCAAATCATTTGTTACCTCTCTTCTTTAAATACAATGTAGGCTCATTATCACTTCTTTCAAGCCCATTTTGCTGAAAAAATGAGTCAATTTTGTTGTACCCAGAAAGCCTGCTTCAACCCATACAATGCTTTTCTCAACTTGTACACCTGATTTTCTTTGCCTTGAATGATAAATCCTTCTGGTTGCAACACATAAACTTCCTCTTCCAATTCACCATTTAAAAAAGCAGACTTGACATCTAATTAATAAACAGGCTAGTGTAATTGTGCAGGTGAGGCTAAGAAGGTTCTCACTGTTTCAAAACGAGCAACAGGAGAAAATGTATCCTTATAGTCGATACCTTGTTGCTGCGAATACCCTTTAGCCATTAGTCAAGCCTTTTGCTTTTGAACACCCCATCTGAATTATACTTTGTCTTGAACACCCATTTCAACCCAATTATTGCTTTGCCTTCGGGTAAGTTGGTCAGCACCCAAGTGTCATTTTTGTTAATTTCCATTATTCCCTCCTCTATCGCTTTGCACCATTCCTTCTTTCTTGCTGCTTCTTCAAAGCTAATTGGATCTGAAACCATTAAAACAAAAGTGTATGTCTTATAAATTTCTTTAGGAGGTCAAAATTTTTGTGGAGGTGTTTCATCAGATGATGGGCTATGTGATGAGGTTGATGAGCTGGTTCATGGTGACATTGAGGGTAAGGCTAGTATTTGGTGTGGAGCTGATGGTTGGTGTGTCCATGGAGCTCAAATGGCAGAGAGGATGCAACTGTAAAGATTAATGCTAAAGTAATGTCCATCCTTTTTAGGACTATCAATTTTTGATACGACAATATAATTTTATGAGATGACACAATTGACACGAATTTAATTTTTATAATATTTATATTTTATATAATAATTTGTGATGTATAAATAATAAGACATAATAACACAAATTGACATCCTTAATCCTTTCCCAGCCTAAAGTATTAGGACTAAGACAAAATTCCACAAAAGAGATCCTTTTGCTCGGGAAAAAAAAATCTGATATCCAATATCGAATAAGATCACTTGCAACGTCAACCCACACTAATCTGTGTTTGTAAATAAAGAAGTGATCCGATTCAGAAATTAAATTCTCGAAAATATGTTTGTGTGAGAGACTCTTTCAGCTCAATAAGCCTTGCAATCATCCTGTAAACGAAATGTAATAAGAAAATTGTTCTTGCCCAAGAAAGAAATTGGCTTAAAGGGATATTAAACTGACGAAATTGCCGATAATTAAATAATAACTCCGAAAAACATTTCAAAGAACCAATAATAGACCATTTGTAGTCGCGGTTGCTGATCTGGTAAATAATCTTTAAAACAGGCTTCAATGGTCCCTTTTGAGAGGCAACATACGTGCTTTTAATCTGACCATTTGATTTCAGCTTTTGTTGCGAGATTTCTTTAGGCGCCGCAAGTGCTTTGGGAGGCTGTTTAATGGCAAAACGTGATCTGAAAAGACGCAAAGTTTGACTGGTAAAATTGGGAGGTCTACGTATGCTGACGGTTTACGTAGTAACGAGGGTAGAGGAGTAACCACGTAAAAAGAACAAACACAGTGCACACAAAATTTATGTGATTTGATTTAATATCACATCCATGAGGCGCGGAAGCAAACAAGAACTTTTTGCTAATAGGAAAAACAAAGAAGGTATACACAAGACACCTAGAAGAACGCCTCACAATTTAAGACCCAAATACATGCAAAAAACTCTTATACCTTCAAGAACTAAGTGGCGCATACAATTCCTTCGAACTAAGCACTCCATATGATTGTTATTTGTTGCTATCTTGGGGTGTGAAAAGATTAAAAGAAGAATCCCTTATTTGTAGGCACCTGAAACTTGGCCTCCAGAGTGAATAACTTGGTCATTAAGGTAGATCCAAAGGCCATGAACTGACATTGGCGACTATATCACCAAATTATACCAAAAATTTGTTCTTTTAAGTCTTCTAAAAATTCAAGGCAATTTGGCAAATATCCTTTTTTTCTTGATTTTCAACAAAAGTGAAATTAACTCACGTTCAGAACTCAGCTTCCGTCAACTAGCCTGGTAGGTCTTGCTCAAGTGATGCACATCTAATCAATTCTAAGAAGTGCTTGAACTTGGCAATACGAAGTGACTTGGTCAACGTGCTATCTAATTGTCTTCGATAACAATCCTTTTTCACAATTATATATCTGGAGAAATTGACTCCAAAAAATGATACCTTATATCAATGTACTTCGGCTTATTATAACACATTTGATCCTTTGTCAAATGTACCACACTTTCATTGTCACCACAGACAACTATCACCTTCTAACCTAAACTAAAAACCCTCACAACCAAATAACTTATTTCATAGCTTTATCACTGTCATATACTTTGTCTTTGTAGTAGAGAGCAACTGTCGACAGGTAAGTGGACTTCAAAATAACCGCAATGATAGGCATGCACTTGACGGATAGTACGGTTGAGACCTCGCATCATACTAGGTGTTAGCTTAACTCGCTCGAGTGACTTCAATGAGTTAGGCACCTAGGTTTGTTTGGTCTCTGAAGGATCGCTACAAATTTTGTATGTGATTCTTATATTTTCTCAGTGGATCAAGATATGGGCCTTTGAACTTAACCCACACCAATAATATAAATAATTTCACAAAGAAAGAGGAGGAGTTGTATAATGTCTTGCAGGTAAAATGAAATGTTACCTTTTATTCGTTCCGTTTTTTCTTTTCTTTTTTTACTTTTTACAGATCAATAAATCCACCGGTGATTACTGTATATTGTTTGGAAGTTGTAGGTTTATACTAAAAAAAATCCAACCTCTCATATATTTCCTTCATCAAAAGTGACTTCCATGTCGAGTTTGTGGTGTTGCTTTACCGGTAATTACTTTTGCCATCTAGTTTTTCTTTTTATTGGTCCTCCTTAATTTTTTATGTTCCAGTTTATTGGTCCTCTTTATAGACTTGCAATCTAAAATATATGCCTAAATTAGAAAAATATTCAAAGACTTGCAATCTAAAATATGTGCATAAATTAGAAAAATGTCTGATAATATTTGTAATATTATACTTTCACATTGTCTAGAAGTCGAGACCAAGAGTCGTTTATAAACGCCTTCTTCCCTCAAACCACTGAGGTGTCTTTTGATGGACAAAACCGTGAAGGCTCATGAACTCAAAGCGGACAATATCTCAGTGGATAGATCTAGCGAGCGATCGTCAAAAGACATGGTCCACAACAATTGGCGTCGTCTATGAGAACTTGAGCAAAAAGTCGTTGAGCTAAAAGCTCTATTCTCAATTTCTTTAGTCTCGACTGGGGGCTATTGTAATATCATACTCCTACATCGCCTTGGAGTCGAGACCAAAAATCGCTTATAAACACATTTCTCCCTCAAACTATTGATGAGCTTTTTCAATGGCAAAATCGTGATGGTCTATGAACCCATAACTAACAATACCTCAGTGAATGAGCCTAGCGCATGATTATCAAGGGACACGGTGCACAATAGTATTCAAATAAAGAACATGTAAACATCAATGACTAATTTTTTATTCACATGAAGCGGCTCCTAAGTTAGGAAACATAATTAAGTTTCATATAATACAAACGCACAATCAAAACAAACCACATTTTGTCCTTTCACTGGAATGCATAAAGCCCACAATCATTTAGATAGGACGCGTTTATAGTCCTCCCACAGAACAAGTTATTTATCCGTCCCTAAAGGCGAACCAAAACGCGACCGTTCTAGCTAATTATTATTCTGATTAAACAACATATATTATATATCTTATCGCAATTCTGCCATAGACTCCAAGTCTTCTTCCACAGCCGAAACCAAGTACGAATTGTCCGAATTCCTGACAGAGCAATTTGCACGAATTTCACCTTGACGGCCTGTCAAAACGCTCAATTGCCCCATCTTGGTCATGGCAAGTACAAACTTCTCAAAGAACAACGACTCGTCCTCGGCGAAACTAACAACAATGTCTCTAGTCCTACTATCCGTGTACAAGTCTTGGTCCGAGGTAAACAATCCTTGGCGATTCACCAAATCAACGTAGTACTTGTTGTCGAATTTATTAGGGGTCCTAATGTCCAACACGGTGGTGCCATTGGAGGATGTTGTAGGGCATGTTTGTTTAAGGTCGTCAGCGAAGTCTTGGTCCATTGTGGGATCTTGAGTTGGGTAGAGACGGTTGGTGAAAGAAGAGCAATGGCCAATTCCAATAGTGTGACCACCCGAAAGGGCTACAACGTCGGTGGCGTCGAAGTTTTTGGTGGCAAGAGAGGTGAGAAGAGCGCTTGTGTTGCTTGTTGGTGGTGGTAAATTGGCTAAGGTTGCATTTTGCGTTGCGAAGTTTAGTCCATCTCGTCTTCCTAGTGGCACGTCATATTCAGGACCGCCTGACTGCAAGATTAAGAAAATGGGGAAAAAAGAAATTAATAGCTTGAAATTATAAAAATATTCTCACTACCGAAGATATAAACCTAATCCGAGATATATTTTTTAGATTAACACAAACTCACACAATATAATGGAATTTTTCAACTAATTATTATTCAGACTGAGCACTTTAGCAGGAAGAGTTGAACCTGATGCAAATTAACTACTACAATTTTTTTTTATTATATGATAATATGAAGATTGCCCTGATCATGGAAAACCTTCAAACTTCCCTCATTTTAAATTTCTTTTTACATAATAAAAAATCGTTTAGATAGGATCACTACATGACATTACACATTATTTCTCTAATCCGAATTTTTTTCTTTCCAGTGTAATCCGAATTATTATAGACTTGATTTCGTCTTTCATTCGTTATAATTATTAGACTTATAAAAAATAAATAATAGATAAAAAAAAAGTAGTTTTGAACCGTTTTTAAAGTTACTACCATTTCTCAATGTGCATTGTACATTGAGGACTGTGCGAGGAGGACATATGGTGACTTTTCTTATTTATTTAGCTACTTGTTTAGGTTGCATGTCATATCAATGGTGAACATGAAATTGGCATTAGGTTGCATGATTTTACTAGCTTATCTGCACATTTCCACAGGCAAGTGGCAAAATTTTCCTCAACTTGTGGGAGAAGGTTTTAATTGACAACAGTATATAACATTTTTCAAGAGTATGTAGTATATAATATTTTATTAAATTTTTTTTTTATTATTATTAATTTATTATTAATTATTAAAAATGTTGCATATTATATATTAAATAATGTGGTACTACACGAACTCGAAGTAATTTCCTCTATATAAAACTTGAAATTTTAAATTGATTTGCCGACGTCAAGTTAATAAGGACTTTAAGATAGTTTTTCAAGTGTACTTTTAATTTAAAGGTATTAATTCGTATTAGACGTGTCATAATTGTATCATATATTTATATATTATTATATATGACATAGATATTATAAAAATTAAATTTATATCATTTGTGTCGTGTTATAATCGTATACTCACAAATCGTGTTATCGTATCAGAAATTCGCAAACCTACTTCCAAAGCTTTTTCCATGTTAATCACTAACATACAATCATACAAAGTTAACAATATTATTCGCTGTCAATCACTATAATTACGAAGAATATATTTCATCATAAATTAATTATTTCAAGCTTAAATAAATATCTTTTTTAACTACTAATCCTTAACTTCTCTAACGTTCTTGATTAGTGACTCTGAATGACAGATTTTTCTTAAATTTTTGGCCTTATCTGATCTATAAGAGCAAGTTGGAAAGTTTGAGAAATAGAACTATCTGATTTGATTTATTTTCAGTAGACATGCGACTGTATTATTTGAAGAATTTCTGTATCTAAAATTAATCTTATGTAATAAATAAGCATCAAAATCAAAAGCAAAATTAATATATAAGAAGATAAAATTGTTGAAAGAGTTACCAAATAAACAGAATCACGAGCAGCGAGAGCAGCAATGTCAGCGCAAGAGACAACGCTACCACATTCCTTGTCCAAAAGCGTGCGTAGTTGATCAATGATCTGAAAAGCCTCAGCCCTCAAGCTTAGGTTGGGAGGAGCTTGTTGCTCACTTGGTCCACTCGCTGACCCATCAAGCAACACCGACGCATCACATCCCTGCATCATGTAATTGATAAATTAAACAAACATATAATAGAAATAATAGTGAATTCCAATATGTTAAATTATTACAATTACGAGCCTTGGAGTTGACCCAGCAGTAAGGCACTCCACTTAGGACTTGAAGTTTCGGGTTTGAACTGGTCTGGGTACGGGGGTTTAGAGGTAATACTAAGGTTGTAACTTTCGTCAAAAAAATTATTACAATTACAATATACTGATAGAATGTATGCAAAATAAAAAATAACTGTCCTTTTCTTCTTTGTAAATAAGGCTTCTCCTCATGATCTATGACACAATCAAATAAAATGAATAATTCCAAAAGAATTATCCATAGAGCAGTTGAAGATTTTCTCTATTATGCTAATTAACTCCAAAAGAAGGACATGGATTTAAAACTTAGTCGTTTGTTTCGGTCTATGTGAAGATTATTGTTTGTTGTAGCTATAACTACTGGTCAAATGATTAAAAGAGCTGTAGGGCAAACCGTCTTGCTCAGTTTATGCATTATTTTAAATAATAACTGACTTTTTACTATATAATATAATTTAATTCTCTTACGTACTATATTATAAAATATTAGGAAAAGGGTCATCTAGATCACCACAAAGAGACCTTTGTTTTACATGTAACACTAATAGAGAGACTTTCCTCTTCATCTAGCCATTTGAGGGTTTATTCACTCACTCCAGAAAATAATTTCTTGTTCTAGATTGAAATTTTAAAAAAAAATCAAAACAACCAAGGTCTAGCTCAAAAATTCTCTGTTGGAAAAGAGTTACTGGATTTATAATCCATGTTGATGAATTAATAGTCACTACAAAAAATTTGATCTTTAAGGACTAATTGTTCGTCCCTAAATCATGAAATTTCGTCCACAACACCATTCTGGACTAATTTTACAAATTATCCCCAAATTTCAGTCACTAAAAGTACTGTGGCCGCATAATGAATCTGTTAGATTGTTATACACTTAATGCAAGAAAAAATTATTGAAAAGATATAATTACCTAACGATTTGTAAACTTTTAAATTCTGATGTTTATTAGCTCAAATAGAAAAACCAGTCATGGAAGTGAAGGTTTATATGTATACCTGAACAAAGCAGTCATGGAAGTGAAGACGAAGCAAGCCAGCAGCTTGGCCAATGTCCTCCTTGAAGACCTTCTTTAGATATTTCCTCACAATAGACTCAACTTTAGGACAACTCGACCTGTAAAATTGCCATGAGAGGCCCTTCGCTATGGGAATGGAAGTGTGCGCCTCAGAGAAGATGAAATAGGAAAGCAAGAGAGAAGAAACAAAGAGAAGGGAAGTGAAAGATGCAGCTCTGGCCATAGTGAATTGATTTAGTTATGTGTGTCCTATACCAGGAAACATGGTCCCCATTTATAGCCACGAAGTTGATTGTTGAGAAGGCTTTTAATTTTATTTTTTATATTGAATTTTATTAATTAATTATTAATCCTCGATCCTTTTATACTAAAAATGAGTTCAGTTACATATTCTGAACAAAATTTTCAATCTGAATATATACCGTTTGTTCGGGGAAGGTGTCACATTGTCACCCCAACATGATTGTAAACAATAAGAGTTTATAGGATTAATTGAGGACTTCCTTTTTCCGATAGGAGACTTTTGAATATTAATAGTCCATGTTCCCACAACGTCCCTTCTATGTTCACACGCCTTCATCACGAAGTAATATATATTAGTTTTTAAGATTTACAACTTGAAATAGAAATGGTATATTTTAAGGGTAGATGAAATCATAAATATTAATTGTTCCGGGTTATATATTATCAACAAGTTGAATGAAGATACTTCACAAGTATATTTAAAGAAGAGGAACTATGACTAATGCTTATGATCTTATCAAAACTTGGGAAACAATCCATCTTAGATAGTTGAAGTTGATAATTAATATAAAAGTTCAGATTTGTTACGTTGATTTGACAATTGATTTGATGTTGAGTGTTCCCCTTTTTTTGGTGACATAATAAAAATAAAAAAGATCCAATTTGGCAATTTTTGAGTGTTGAATGTTAGTTGAAATATAAAAAGAAAATGTGCTTAGAATTGTTGAAAATGTTATCCAACTTATGGCCAGCTTAAGGCACACGCCACTGAGGTTTGTGTCTAGGGCCCTACTTTTAGGTGGGTCTCATATTTTTTTTTTAAAAAATAAATTTATATTTAAAAATATAAAATTAAAAAATAATGTTCTATAAACATCACTTTTTAAAAAATTAAAAAAGAAAAATAAATTGAATTATATTTTTTAAAAAATAAATTCCATCTTCTTACAAAATGAGTTTAAAATTAGAAAAAAGATATATATAAGAGCTTGTAAAAAGAGCCTAAAAAATTAGGGTTGATCTTATGAAAAAAGGCTCAAACTTTTAATGAAAACGTTGGTAAAATCTTTTATGCTTACTTAATTTACTCATTTAATTTTAGATTTAGGAAATTTTAATTAATTTTTTGTTGTCTTTTAAAACAAAATATATTTGAAATTGATTAAAACATTAGTGTAGAAACGCTTTCAAAAGTTCATTTATTTGATTTATATTAATATAATTTTTGTTAGCATTTCAACTTTCTAATGAATGAATTAGCTCTTTTATTGTGGTTCTAAATTTATATTTTTGTTTCATATAAATTAGCATAACAATGTATGTATTAGATTTTGGAATAAACTTTTTTCATTGATATCATAATGATGAAAATAAAAATAACAATTGCAAGATTAAATTATAAAAAAATATAAATTCATTTCTCAAATGTAATTTTTGATCACATTTTCTCTATATATTCAATATAAAAATATTTAAATTTAAAATTAATATGTTTTTAGTGAATATTATTTTAAAAAAATCATTGATTTATATACAAAAATAAATTTAATTATTTATATTATTTTTATATTATTAAAAATTATTAACATATTATTATTATTATTTAAAGTTACAATTGACCTTGAGACAGCCGTAACTCAGTTACATGGCACATGATGTTAAATCTATTCAAACAGTTGTTGTAAATGACGGATCGACACTCCAGACAATAACCGAGTGGTTAAAATGCTATTTAAATTTTGTGGTTACTCATGTTTAAATTTTGAAGAGAGTGTTTTTTAGAGGCATTTAAAATATTAAGAATGGAAAAAAATATTAAATATATAAAAAATATTAGTTTTATCTAATCTTAAAAGATGCAATTACTCTGCCTAGTTGTATTGCTGCTGTTTTGGCACCTGATTTGATTTAATGCGACATCGTTTTCCTGCTAAAAGAAAAGGATGCAATTACAAACAGATGGGCATGCTGTACTATTATTATCTATCAATACACTATTTCAGCCCTAGTAAATTTCAATTACAAATTTAATAATTTATTATATGTTAGGAAAATTATTATTCATTTAATTTAAAAATGTATTGCGAAGAAAATTTAGTCCAATTCCATTGGTTCCCACAAACGACTATGCAGCAACAATACAACCTATCCTTGACTAACTGATTATGCACTATTAAAATATATATTAAAGTAAACTATACTTCAATATATTAGAATCGGATGAGTTTAATAATTAAAATACAACTAAAATTTTCTGTATATTATAAAGTCGAAAAGCATGAGCGTAAAATATAAATTAATTTATCTAGACTATACATAGAGAGAACAAGGAATCAACTTATAATAAGTATAAATTTTTTTTAATTTATACCAAATTCTCACTTTTCATTCTTTTAAATTTAATAACCATTAAATAGTAAGAATTGAGGGTCATACTTATGATAATTATGAGTTATTAGATAAAAAATAGATAGTGAAAATTTAATATAAATTGAAAAATTTTATTCTTAATATAAATAAAATTTAATTTAAATTAAAAAAGTTATATTTAATATAAATAGATTCGTCTTTTATATACACCTAATGTAGGTTAATTTATTATGATAAATATATACACACTCAAAAATTAAGTTGCCTAGACAACACAGGTACGAAAGCAACCCGTCATCAGATCGGCAGAAGAGTTCAAGAACAACTTGGATAGGACAACAATCAGGTTTCACTATTTTGTTAATTTTTGTTTACTTTGCTTACGCACAACAAATGGCCAACATCATCCGACACACCATTTCGTTTTCTGTTCATGTCAATTAACATCTTTTCTAATAAAGAGCACATGAACTAGATGACTTTGATTAAATATGTTAGGAAAGTAAACGTGAATAATTAAGAATTTCATGTCAAAAAGGTGTAGTATATGCGAAAGATTTGTTAGTGATATAAATTCATAACTTATTGTCTTAAGGTTTTCGATAAAAATGTGGTATTAGACCTACTTGTATGCTCTTTTATTAGACCCACGCGCAAGACAAATCTCCCTAAGGGTCCTCGTGTCCAACAAGTGGTATCAGAGACAACGGTTCAGCTGGGACGCGGACCATGACGAGTATGGTGCGGTGGTGGTTTGTGATGAGTGCAATAATGTGGTGAAGAGTTGTATTGACTGGTGTAGTCTTGAACTATTGTGTGAGAGGTGGTAAAAGCTAGTAGACAAAAGGGTGGAGTCATGAGAAAAGCTCTTGGTGATGTCGTGGTGATGAGCAGACACGAGAACGGTGAAGAATTGTGTTGACCATTAAAACCCTTGTGGAGTGTCTAGTGTGAGTGGAGCTAACTCATAGATGGGTAAAGTCATGAAAAATACTCTTGAGTTAAAATTTCATATTAGTACTCAAGGAGACCCAAAGAAATTCCACAATACTTGGAATAGTTCCGTTGCAGGGGAGCGGGCCTAAAACCCGATGTGAAAGAGATTCACTCTTGAGGGAGAGATTATTAGGAAAACAAGTGTGAATAATTAAGAATATCACATCGAAGATGTGTAGTATGTGTGAACGATTTATAAGTGGTGTTGATCCATAACCCATTGCCTTAAGGTTTTGAGTAAATATATGGTGTCAGATCCACTTGTATGCTGTTTGACTAGGCCCACGCGTGATGCAGATCTCCCCAAAACTTTCCGGGTCCAACAAATAATAATGATTAGAAATCTTAGTCCACAATGGACTATGTTTATCAGAATTTGATTCATTAGATTTAGAAAGTCCAAATCTTAGTTGTCGGCAAGTTGCTAGAAAGTCTACCAACCCAAATCAATAGATATCGACGAGATGAGTCAAATGATGGAAATCACACATCCTAACTCCTTCCTGTTTACCGAAAAACATCAAAAAACCGTCGCTAATTCTCTCCTCAAGCTATCGAATTTTGGTGGTTTCAAGACTAGTCACAAGTCAAAAATGAAAGAGGGATGACAAGGATCACAACATTTCTTTCGGTTTGTCAATTGGATGCATGGATCTCAAAATATGGTGTTCTGAAATTTTTTTCTCTAAGTCTTTGTTTGTTTTGATGGAAATGGGTAGGAGAGAAAAGAAATGAAATCAAATTTCTTTTCTATTTCATTGTTTGGATAACAATAAAATGATAGAAAATAAGAGAAAAGAATTACAATAGAGAGAATAGAGAGAAATTCAAGCACAAGTATTTTTCTCTCCAAATTGGAGAGAATTGAGAGGAATTTACAACTGTAGTTACACTTTTATCCTTTTTACTACCACTAATAATAAAATAAAATATGGATAAAATGGCCTTTGACTTAGGAGGAAAATCAAATTTGTTTAATAATTGTCCAAACAAAAGAAGGAAAATTACATTTATCTTTTTTCCTTTTTTCTCATTAAAGTAGATAAACTTTCTTTTCCTTTCTTTTCTTTTCTATTGTGTTATTAAAGATCCAAATAAAAGGTTAAATCTCTGCTCTCTCGTTCTCTCCGTCTCCATTTTCTCTTCTCTTCTTCCTTTCTGCCAAACTAGTCCTCTCTCCCTTCTCTCTTCTATATTTCCTTTTCCAGTTCTACCCTCACTTCTCTTTTCCATTTCCAAAAATACCAACAATAGCTATTAAAATTATAATTTAACCATATTCCATCAAATAATAATTCTCTCTATCATTTTATTTTTGTCTTCTAAGATATAATCTTGATACACTTTTATGTAATAATTTAATTTCTTAACAACTCAACATTTAGAAGAAAAAAAAATTGGAGTGTTACAGAAACGATCAATTTATATCTACTATTCAATCCACTAAAATCAAATTTGTTTAGTGAAATTATAAGTTGGAATCAATTTTTCAAATCCCCACTAATTGTATAAAAGAATTGATGGAATTTGAGGATTATGATAAGTAGAGAAGATTACGCGTAGCATAAATATCAACATTTAATAGAGAAATTACAAGGTGTACTAAAAAAAGTGATTATAGAGTATATATATAAATTTATTAATTTTTTATATTACAATAAAATGCATATTTTAGATAAAAATATTTTATTGAAAATCGAAAGTACACAATTTTATTATTAAACTTATCAAAAAACTATTTATTACATTTTTCAAGCTGCTAGATGTCGAATTTATATATACTATATATTTTAGATGTTAAAATTTTGGAATTTTGTGTTCATATGCAACCAACTTAGCATATATATTTTGAAAAATTCAATAATATTTTACTTCTGTTCCACTAGACTCAAAGTGGGAGCTTGACTACCTTCATCTTCATCGTTTGTCTATATGGATTTTGTACTTTGGTTCATTCATTTTTTGTTGTTGTTTATTCATCTCCTATCCATGCAACCCTATAATAATTAACATATACGTACCTCATCTTCCAGTTCAGCAA
>CAODLS012042555.1:0-13881 GCA_948243855.1 Flueggea neowawraea
TGGTACAAGTTTCGGTTTTTCTCACAACGTTAGGTATACTTCTTGACACCAAACTTTCTGTTTTGTACATGTATGTTCTTGGGTGGTTTCTTTTGTTTTGGTTGGACTAATAACCTTAAAAGACTCATAAGAAACCCAACAATTTATTTTTTATATTTCTTTAAATATGATATTTGGGTAGAAGTTTTGCACTATGGAGGCTTGTGGGATGTACTGGGCTCTCATAGACAGTTCACCTCGTACGCCGGTCATGGTCTCTAGAATGGGTCGTGACAGTTTATTTTTGAACTAGAACCAAGTATTGTAAGAGTTCTCACTTAGCTTGAAAATGAAGGTGGCTTTGGAGGTGTTGAGCCGGAATCAACCTCTTTATAGTTGGCTTTGATGGATTAAGGCATAATCAATCATCTTTATAGTGGATTGGAAAAATTCTAAGTGAGGAACTTAGGTAGTGGATGTAGGCAAAGTTGGTCAAACCACTCTAAATCATTGTGTTCATTCTCTCTTTTCCTTACTCACCCAACTCCATCTTTGCAAGACCAAAAATTCTCCAACAAAAAAATTATTGGTTAGAGTCGGCTTCACGCACCGACACGTGCTGGTGAAGAGGGCAGAGCAATGTGCGCCCATGCGCACCACGTGCTCACACTCGCCCTTCCCTTTTTATGTCGCCACATGTCTATTGCTGGTTGATACACGTGTCATCACATGAAAGGTCAACTTTAGCAATCAACTTGACAAGTGGCAGATGCAGATTGGTTAGGATTATTTGTGTAGATGAATCAGATTTTGCCACGTCAGCCCTAACACATCACATGCAACAGAAGCACATGCGTCGTCACTGTTTGGAAGGTCGATCCAGTACCGGCGCTTGGCATCCATACGCAGCCTTCCCAGTGGCTTCTGGCGGCCATGTTCGGCCAATTTATGTTTTCGATGGTCCTGAGTTCATTGGCGGGGTTGAAATTACAAAATTCCAATGTTTTATGTAGCCTTTCCGAACAATTGAATCGAAAGTCGATCAAGAAGTGCACAAAAATAACAAAATTTTCATATAGAATAGAATACTTTTGAAATCTAGGTTGGATGACCAGCAAGGTTTCATGAACAAATCACATAAACAACCTAGGCTCTGATACCAATGAAAGCATCCGAATAATAAATATAAAAAATGTAATAATAAACAATTAGCATATAATTAAAATGATGGATCGAGATCCTACCTCGATACGTGCAGCGGAAGAACATGAGTGGATGCATATGAAACAACTCGTTGCTAGTCGCCTCGAACCATAAACAAATTAGTGCCGAAAACTCTGCAACCTAAAGTCACAAAACGATCTACTTGTTTTGTGATGGGAAGAACAAAGTTCTTCCTCCATTAGCCTACAAAGGCCGACGGCTAGAGAGAGATGGGAGGAGATTGTGTGTCGTGTATGTCATACAACCTCTATTGATTAGGGTTTTCTTAGGTCATCATTTATACTGACTTAATTATGGTTTCTCCTGACTAATCAGGAAGCCTCTCTCCTAACTAATTAGGACTCCTTCGTAAATAAGATTTTAACTAATTAGGAAGTCTTTCTCCTAAACTAATTAGGAACCCAAACCAAAACTCTAACTGAATTGGTCATATCAAACCAATTGATAATCACCCTAATTAATACACATTAATTCGGGTTTGGGTTTGACCCATGACTCGGCATGGCCGGACCTATTTTTTATCAAACCTTTTGTTAATAAAATAGTAGTCGAAAGTATGATATTTTTGTAGTGTTAATATAACATCTATGGTGCTACATCCTTAAATATTTTTGCAACATGACAATTTGGAACTTTAATAGAAAAAAAATAGAAAAAAAAAAAGTAGAAACCCAATTGACTATCCGTTCATCATAGAGGTTTAAGCATAGTGAATATAGGTCTATATAGGGTAGTTCATTCAAATCGGAGTTCAAAAAAAGAGTAGTTCATTCAAATTGATATTGCGATTATGAGACATTAAATCAAAAATTGACCCCCTTGACACAAAACAAGGGAATGGCTAGCTAGTGCAGCTACTGATTTTTTTAATAAGTAAATATGCATATATTAATACCACAGCCACCAAATTAGTAGCCGGGTTAAAATTCCAAAGTTAACTCCACAAAATGAATAGGCTACCATCGCAGACATGAAAAAAACCTTTCAAATGAGATACAAGAATCAATCTATTACATGATCTGGTCAGCTACTGATTATAACTGGACAGTAAATGATGCTACCATTTTTTTTCTGCCACATTATCTTAAACTAATTTGCTGGATTACACTGATTAGTGAAGCAAAACCAGTCCTCAAATATATGTTAGGATCCATATCGAACCAGAATTGTACTCTGTAAAGCAAATGGCTTATTTGTACCATGTGGAACGCAGATTGCTAATATGTTAACCGTTTTTAGTGTCTAGAAACCCAAGGATCTTAAACCTGATGGAGTTATAGTGTGAAAATATAAGAGAGATGAGTTCGAAGCAACGTGTGATTAAAAGATAAAAACAAACGAGTGAAAGATAAGAACAATATAATGGTAAATTTTGTTAACTGGGGAGAATTGAAACACACATTCGTGACAATTTAATGTCTCTTTGTCATTTTGAAATTAATCTATACTAAGCTAAGTAATGCTAAGCTACATAAAAGTGTGTACACCTAGTTACGAACTAAGCTGACTAATTTTTCTCTTTATACATTGTTAATTTTCTCTTTTCATATTTGTAACAGCTTTGCTAACTTAACAACATAAAAGTATAGGCTAGTTATTATTGATTTCATGCTCACACTCAATCGAATACAATCTACTAGCTCGAAATTCACCAGAAAGAAATACGGATGGCAACAAGCTTCTAATGATACTCCCTAAGATATTCCTACATAATTTGTGATGAATGCTTAACCCAACCCAAATGATACCAATAGAATGGTTTGATCGAATTGGATCAATATATTATTTTCTCCATAATGGGTATTGCTTTAATTTGAATTCTTTGCTTTTATGAGGATTAATGCTTAGAAGAACGTAGAAAGGGATGAACATTAACACCTTTCGAAGAATGTTCAAACGAAAAAATAATTTCTTGCTGCTTTTCAGAGAATAATTTTAAAAGCCGATATGAAGACAATTCCTTGGGTTGGAATCCTTGGCCAATCTTCCTGAAAATGTGGGTCAGTTAAGGTTTTTCTCCAAAACAAAAGTTTTAAAAAACATCTTTTTGTCCCATATCTGACTTAACCGTTAATTTGCTCTATGTTTTAAATTTGAAATGACATATCATTTGTGTTTGAAATGGTGAATCACACGTAATTTGCACGAATGGTGTCTCAAACCTTAGTTTTTCATCGGACTCCCAGCAATAATTTCTCGAAAAATTGATTCTTAAAAGATTTAGCGTTATCTTCCAAATGTCAACTCATGTATTTTTACTTTTAGGCGTCAAAAAGATTAAAATATTTTAATTTCAATTATTGACAAAAAAAATTATAATTTCAATTATACCTTTTTTTTTGAAAAACCTTATGTTTTATTTAACTAATCCACAAAGCAGTCAATTAAATAAATAAAAAAATCCACCACTATTCGAAGTGTTTTCGTCCACTTAAGCATTGCAATCATATGAAAACTCATTTTTTCACATATATTCATATCATCAATACTTTTTTTATAAATTATTTTATTTGCTCCTATTAAGAATTGAATTTATAACTTTTTAGTGTTAAAATTTATTCCAATACCATTGAGCTACAAGTTCATTGTTATCTCATCAATAATTCGATGTACTACTCATCTTATTTTTTTATAAGCCATTGCCTCAAAATTTTATTCATCTAGACAATAAGTATAGTAGTCTAGGAAAATCTGGTAAATAACCTCGTAAAATGAAGGATAAAAAATTCGATCGTAAGAGGAAATCCTAAAAATGAAAAAGACCTATATTCTACTTATCAAAAACCGAGATTAAATATAAACCCCTGAACCATGATTAAATATAAACACCTGGACAAACCAAGCCAAAAATTCAACGAGTTTCAATTAAGTCTCTATTAATATTGCATCATCCTTCTCGATGTTGATATATAATTCCAATTGGAACCTAAATGCCAAGTTCGACTGCCCTCAATTCGAACTTCCTCTACCGCTTTTTTTACAAGTATTGTAATTGTCCCTATTAATGATCAAATTCATGACTTTTTGGCGTTGAAATTAACTTCAATACCAATAAGTTACATCATTGGTTCCACTACCACTTTGAAGGAGGATAGGATTAAATTCCATTGCCTATCTCCTCCACCGCATGTGATCATCTTAAAATTTTGTTGGTTGAACAGTTTGATGTTATAGCATCTCTATATTGGTTCGATAATTTAAATGAAAAGATTAGATATAGCTTGAATTTCTTTAAATCGACTCAATTAATCTAACTATTAAAATAAAAAACCCTTATGTTTAAATCAAACATTAAACTCTCACACAATTTGTCTCAATAAATTTCAATATAGGCGCACACGACCGTACCATGTCTTCATAGCCACACTAGATCAAAAGAAAATAATAACAATAATAGAACGGAAACATAAACATAGTCATCAATCCACATCATGACACCTATGAGTCCGAGTGAACTCAAAGAGGCTCCACAAACGCAAAACTTAACAAAACACATACCACGAAAGGAAGTGGTACAGCTAAAAAGAGGTGAAGGAAGCAGCTCGTAAAGTTAGATATAATTATATACACAAAACCGAAGAGTAGGTGTGATTGCAATGGCCTAAGTAGTGACCCGAAAAGAAAGAAAAAAGAAAAGCACATAACAAAGAATAGAATAACAATAGTTTATAAATACATTTAAATGATTGAATTGCAATTCAAAGAATCAAGATATTAATCATGAACAAAACCAGAGTGGCATTATATCAAAGTACAATCAATATGGTCCACCAAATTATGATCACTCCAACTTGTTCGAAATCTATGTAACTTACTATTATTATATTCTTTCAATTTTAACGTTGGTGATACTAATTGTTTTCTCAATAGTAATAGCTAGACATTAAAAAAAATGAAGTTTGTTGCTATTGAAAACTTTATCGAGACAACCAATTAGCTAGTTTGAACAAGCCTAATTGTAAGGACTGGACAAAAAGGAAGACATACACAAAATAATCAAATCATGTTCTTAAATATTTTAAATATTGATTTTATTATTATAACCTAGCCAAATAATGGAAACAATACTAAAATACACCCAAATTGAAGCTTATCTAATAAGGGTCATAATCACAATTTCTTTTCATTTTTTTCCTTTAAAAAAGAAATAGCGGTTTGTTCGCTGGCTGCAAATGCAAGCATATATAAGAGATAAATATATAACTAACAACTTCATTGGAAAATAAAAAACAAAAACGAATTACCAAAGGAAGTATTGCATTATTGAAAACTTGATTCATATATAAAAAAAAAAAACAGAGCATAAGTGGATTCTTTTAAAAAATATAATGGATCAAACGATCAAAGGATAACAACTTAAATTTTGAAAATGTTATAATTATGAGAAATTTTACGTTAGGTTATATATGCATTTGCTTGATATGAGAAATTTTTGGGATACATTTCCAATGGTTTGAACATATATCATTACTATTACTGAGTTTTGTGCCAAGTTATAACATCGAATAAAAGACCAAGAAATGTGGGAAAACATGGAAATAACCAGACACTGTTAGAATTCCTAAGTGTTGAAGCCCAAAACAGTGAGGTAAAAGAAAAAAAGAACATTAGGGCTTCAAGTACTGTGACCATGTGTAGCATAAAACTATTTTCAATCTGTTGAATTATTTTTTCACCATGTTAAAGACAGAAAATTTAGATAAGAAAAGGCACACCTCGATTCTTGATTGTTCAGTCCCCATTCCCAAACTTTACATATCTGAGTAAGGCAGTGACAGTTTTGGAGGGACAGAGAGAAAGATAGAGAAGGGAACTTTAAGGCTTGAGGTCAGTTTGTCCTTGTTGTTGATGGCCTGTTTCCTTTATATGGATCCAGTAGTAGTAATATAGAAGAGATATAGAAGGACTTACGTACTTGTCTCGAAAAGGAACTTTTTTTTTTGGTTGGGTTACAGAGCAGTGCACGTGTGAAGCAGTACCCAATGTTCATCTCTGCAGGTGCTTCCATAATGTGTATTAAAAACCCTACTGCCCTTATTGTCCTCTCTCTCTCTCTCTCTCTCTCACCATTCTCTTCTCTACACATCTCCATTATCAGACAAATCCATTCCTTCTTGTTTTTCATTTGCCACTTCCTCCACCAACCCTTTATTCACTTCCCAATATCTATATATAATTAATGACTTTTTTTAAAACTATAGTTTTGAGAGATCGAGAGTTGATTATCAGTGAAAATAAATAAAATAGAAAAAAGGATTATCTGACAATGTCTATTTAAATTATAAGCTATGCTTTCTATAAAGAATGGAAATTTAAGAAAAATAATATGTTAAGTGTTAAAGATTTTGTAGAAAAATTTGATATGGAACAGGATTTTGGATCATGAAACAAACTCTGAAACTCAACAGTTTTGTACTAAAAGAGTAAAACAAAGAAAAAGGGAACTTAATAATATGTATAGATTTTTTTAAAAAAAAGAAAGAAAGAAAGAAAGAAAGTGGACCTTAGCGATTTCTCTTTGTTCCTTCTGAGCAAAGAATGAAGGAGGATATAATTCTCAGACAAGGTATCAGAGACTTCATTATAGAAAAACTGGTAAATTCTCATCTCTCTCTCTCTCCTTTCTTCTTCATCTTCAAGCCAAATCAAAGAAGCTACCTAGTTATATATAGCAAAACAATATAAAAAAGAAAAGACCACAAAACAAAAAAATTCAATAAAATTTGTACACCATCTCTTCTTGAAAATCAAAGTCAGATGATGAGTATAAACCACCATCGATCCATCAACATTAGAGACATACAACCTAAACAAAAAAAGAAACTTCCAAAGAAGAGAGAATTAAGAATCAAGATTGGTGATATAACATTAAAGAAAATAAACAAAAACTAAAAGGAAAAAAAGTTAAGATGAAAACACAGTTTCTTAAATTGTTGTTTGCTGTTACTAAAAAGGAGGTCGACCTGTCCCACAATAAGCCTCACTTGGCATTTGCACTGAATTTAGTAGATTTGGAGCTAACCCTTGAAAAAGTGGTGCATTTGGATCTTGCATTACTTGCTGTTGTTGCTGCTGCTGTGGCTGTGGTTGCTGAATCGCCGCCGTTTCTAGTGATCCACTTCCTGGAACCGCCACGGGGGACTCATCCTCCTCCAAGGGCAACCTCTCGTACGCCGCATTTCCAAAAGAAGCCGCCATAATCACCACCGGCCCCGAAGCCAACAGCGGCCCCACCACGCTGCCCCCTACCACTTGCCCTTGACCCCCCGCCAAGTATATGGTCAACCCGGAAGCTGCTGGCGGAGCAGGTGGGGGCAAGAATGAACCGGAGAGCGACAGAACCTCGAATCTTCCATGTAAAGTAACAACCGCACCTGGTGAAGCCGGTTGCCGAAGAGTAACATTAGTAACGGTTCCTGTTCCGCTGAGGATGCAAACTCCTCTTTGTCTCCGCCTTGCAAAATTGGACACACACTCCATTATATCACAGGCGTTGGCGATTTCCATCACGTGTGATCGGAGAGCATTAGCGCTGTCTCTGGTGATAATAATTGATGGTTTTGGTTTGTTCTTTGAACCCGGAGGTCTACCTCTAGGCCTCCTTGTGATTTCTCCATCTCCTCCGACGCTACCCATACCTGTTGAAGCGACTAATTCATTCCCTCCCTCGCTTGTGGGGGTGCTGATTTCTTCATGCTCTCGCTTCTGACCCCGGTTTAAGCTTCCATTTCCGGGTTGTTGGTGATGGTCATCTTCGGAATTCTGTTGCTGATGATGTTGAAATTGGTGATGTAGATGAAGATCTCTTGCAAGAAAAGGAGGCGGTAGACGCCGACCATGTGCAGCTGCAACTGGATCCATTTTTCTTGCTTATTTTTCTTGGATATTGATTAACCCTAATTTGTAATTACATCCACACCATACAAAGAAACCCCTCTAATCTATCTCTCAAATGAATTTGAAAGATTGAAACTTTATGTAGTTTCTGAGATGGGTTTCCTGAATTGAATGGATCAAATGTTACTATCACACAAGTAGTATATACTCAAAACATCAATCATCCCAAATTACCAAGAAGGAGAGAGGTTTGAACCTTTTAAACACCAGCAGCAACAAAGAATTCAGCTGAAATAGCTGAATTAATCAAGCCCATCACCATGTCTTTCTTTCTTTCTTTCTTTCTCTCTCTAGTACTACTTACGACTAATACTCAGCTCTCATGTAATAATACTGAGAAATTTTGTTTCTCTTAGGTTGTTGTTGTTGAGGTTTTTTTTTTTCTTGTTCAAGTCTCTCTCTTGTCCTCTCTATATGGTGTATTGGTTAAAGGTTTGGAAGAAAATGGAGAGCATAAGGTCAAGGGGGGAGAAAGAGAGAGAGGGGGTTGTGTTTGGGTAGTGATGATTTGTTTCTTTTATTTTTATTTTTTGGTTTGGTTTGTGCTTTTCTTTTTGGGTATGGTGTTGTTGGGCTAGGGTTAGGTCAAAGAGAGGGGTAAACCGGGTTGGATGATGGACTTGTTTGGTTTTGGTTAGGACAGCGTGCGCATGGGCTCTCTCTCTCTTTTGTCCGTCACACACCCCATGAGGGTCCCATTTACTACAATTTTTTTTTTGAAATCCCATTTACTACATTACACACACACATTCATATCTTCAAAAGCCTGCTTTTATAAGATCATTTTGTCCTTCTTTCCTTTCCTTCTCTTCCCTTCCCAATTTTGGTGTTTCTTCTCAATTCGCAACAACCTTCTATATATGGTTCAAGCAAAGTGGTTCTGTTATTTTACTCATACATTCAAATTAAATGTAGTGTGTATATTTAAGCAATGTCAATAAGTGAGACAAAACTTGATCAATATAGATGTCTACATTGGATAAATTAATGATGTTACTGGATATAGCTGATTGGTTTGATGTAAAAAGAAGTGGAGCACTAAAAAGGTCGAAATAGCATGCAACTTGGAAATGAGAATGCATAAATGTACATATCAAAGTAATGCATAAGAAAGGGTTGGATCTTCTTCTTCGCCCTCTGGGCATCACGCGATCGGCCTACCTAACTTGGCCGTTTGTAGTATCAGACAGGAATGAGGTCAACCTAATTGAGTAGACATATATTTTGGTGGCCTCTTTTATCAAAAAGAAAAAACAATGGTTGGATCTTTTTTCTCTGTTTTATTGGAAATTAAAAAACAAAGCATCATAAATATATGCATACGTTATTAATTTTAGTCCAAAAAATGACAAGAACCAAAACAGGAAACTGATCAAGAACTTAAAAAAAAACGTTTGTGAATTCTCTGAAAGCCTCAGAATCTCAGCTGGCTATAGAAACGTTACAACAAAATGTTGTATACTCTCCTCTTACTGGTCGTCCATGAGGAGGAGGACTGTAATTGTAGCGTGCATGCAGGTGTAGTGTAAGATTGGTGGCATTCCGGTGATTATGCGGAAGAGCATGGGTAAATTAAAGAATTGGGCCCATGTGGGTCATGGGAAATTGGGGCGGGCGGAGGTGGACCCACCCGAGCAAAAGTGGGTCAGCCTTTTTTTTTCCTCTCAATTAGCAGTTATTTTGCTACAGTTATTTATAATCTTTTCTTTCCGAGAGATAAGTTGCTTCCATTTTTTATACAAATTATAAAGTAGTTAATATGGTTAATTAAAAGTATAAATTTTATTTTTCTGAAATGCCATTACAGTAATAAAATTTATGCACGAAGTTTAAACATATAAACAGGGTGAAATATTGAATAACTATTCTTCTAACATAGAACATGAGTTTATAATCTGAGATAGAACAAAAAAAAATCATAACTATCAATTCAAGTTAGAGAGAATAATTATGTTTGCTCAATAAAAAAAAATCAATGCACTTATAACTCTTCAGTGTTAGAAATAAATAAAATTATAATTAAAAATGTTGGAAAACTAGGTCTGCTCATGACCATAATAGGCGGAACTCGAGTTTGTTAATTGTCAGGTTGACTAACGAGTCCGATTAATTATTGATAATTAGTTGTGGGCTTCTTTAATGGATTAGAAAGGTCCAATTAGAGTCCACTCATCTTATATGAGTAGGAAATCCTAGACTTACCTAATCAGTTAAAGGTAAGACAGAAAAAGGTGTGAGAGGCAGAGAAAAGAATCACGTTCTTTTCTTCCTCTATAGAGCTACCCCTCTCTTTCCACAAGAAGAAAAATGCTCTTTTTCCTTCCCCCACTCAGTCCTGCTTAGATCGAGTGCGGCATCTAGATTGCAAATTGTCGAGTAGTCCCATCGTCAAAGTGATTGTGGTTTACTTGCAAGATCAACAACTATTTGATCCTATTCTGTTGCTGTCATACCTGCTGCCTTGATGTTCTTCCGCTGCCAAGAGGTTGACAAGCCTAAACCGGCTCCTATGGTGTTCGTCTGTCAACCAATACGCGATTTCCTTCAAAACAAACATCAATAATCAAAAGAGAAATGATTAAACATTATAAAATCTTCACAAGTCCATTAGAGTCAAGTCCAATGCTAAGAGTCATGAATTCGATTTTCGATAGCTTATGAGAAAAAATGACCTCAAAAAGTTTTTTACAATTTTATAATTTACATATTAAACTTAATTTTCAACTGATAACACATATTGAATATAGATAGCTTTTTTTATATGCCTTTATTCTTGTTCTATATATCATCAATTCTAAATGAAGTAATTTAAAGAGCATGTTTTAAACAAATTGCAACATCAATAATTGAGAAAGATGTTAAAATAATTCTTGTTAATGTTTATACGGATAAGAAACTAATAGAAAAAAAAAGAAAAAGAAAATTACACTTAATGTATTTTTTTTGTCATTTTGATTTCACATATGGAACACAAGCGATTATATTTTCTAGTATAGAACAGTCACGTTTTTTATTTCACTAATGCCATAATATTTATAGCTTTCTCAGTTTATCTCTCCTCAAACACCCTCTCACCCGACTTTCTTTCTCTCTCTTCTCTCTTTTCTTTGTTTCATGCATCTTCTTTCGTCTTCGCCTCCCTTTTCCTTCGCCTCACTCTCATCCTCCACCTCCTTCTCTTTGTCCTCTCTCTCTCTCACTCTCTCATCTCACTCTATCTTATCTCTACCTTTCTCTTTGTCAATCTCGTCTATTCTATCTCCTCCACCCTATGTCCTCTCTCTCACTCTCTCATCTAACTCTGTCTTGTCTCTACCTTTCTCTCTGTCAATCTCGTCTATTCTATCTCCTCCACCCTATGTCCTTTCTCTCACTCTCTCATCTAACTCTGTCTTATCTCTACCTTTCTCTCTGTTAATCTCATCTATTCTCTCTCATCCACCCTCTGTTGTTGAAGGTTCTTCGACATCTGTTGCAATCGCGTCTCGCATCGTCTGGATCCTCCACCTCTTTGTTCTGCATCACAAGCCATTGTCGCTACTGCCTCCCTGTCATCCTTGGTTTGTTTCTTCACTAAAACAAAGTGAGCGAGGAGCGACATAAGAGAGACAACTACGTCAAGAAGCGTCGAAGGAGACAGAATTGCAGGGAGAAGTGACTATAGTTAAGCTGGTTGGTTTTGAAAGGCCAGTGAAAGGGGTGGCTGCTAAGGGTTTCAAAACCCTAGCTGCAGCCCCAAAATGGAGAAATTACACTGTAGTCCTTTTTTGTTTTGTAAAATTATAAAATAATACCTAAATTTGGTTTTACTCATTTTTGTACTTGCTTTGTTCTCATTTGAATTCATAATTTTACCGAGTAATAAATAAAAAATTAAAATATTTTTTAAAATTTTGTTTTAACTTGTACTCATTTGTTGATGTTTGTTTTCATTTTATTCTTATTTTGTTGTTGTGCTCGTGTTTGTACGTGGTAGACACTTATGAATTCTTTATTTCATGTTTCTATTTTTGGCATATTTTTAACATATTTGTTGTATTTGTGTATTTTACCTTTTTTTTGTTGTATATTTGTGTGCTTGTACTTAGAAAAAAAAAGAATTAGCTTTTTTATTTTTTTAAGAATAAAAGGAATTAGTTTTTGGATCTTTAGTTCATAGTAGCTTTGTTTTTTAATTAAAAATTTATTAAGAGTCAAGCCATCAAAGTAGTGTCCAAATGCACAAATTTGTAAAATCAACTTTACACTATGAGCAAATTTTGCCACTTAAGACTATAAAATTAAGACACGAAGAGAACGCGCAAAAACCTTTTATAGTAGATGGTTAAGTTGTTCTTAAATATACAAGTTAAGTGAAGAAGTGGGATTTTATATATTTACAAAACCTTTTATAGTAATCATGAAATTTGATGATCAATCAAACGCAAAAAAGTCCAATCGTACAGTAAATACAAGATGTAAAGTATATGAATTATGATTATGGTGCGACGTGTATAAGGTAATGGATATCATGATGTGTTCTGTCATTAATTCTATAATTGTTATCCATGATACATGTGTTATCATTTTAGTTGAGAACTTATGTCGTATTGATATTGAAGCCTCTAAAAATCAATGAAGGCCCCCCTCGATGTGACCATTTAGATGACAACTACAACAGAAATTTTATTCTTTAATACAACAAAGGTAAGGATTATATTCTAAACCAGAGATACATTTACCGTAAAAAAAAACAAAGAAACTATTAAATACATTCATTAATTGTTGTGAAGGTTAATTTGAATATAATTAATTAAATTAGTTACATTAAGACATACTACATTATTAACTTTTCTATAACACTTTATTATACAGGAAAAAAATTTTGAGGAACACGACTTGTATAAAAAAAAAAAAAGACGTACTCCATTGCAATTATAAAAGTATACATCGTCTACAACAACTCTATACAAAATCTTAGTAATAATTATAAGGGACCTAGCTTGGTGGTAAACAGGCTTAGTTGAGACCATGAAGGCTCGACTTCGAAACTCATAAAGTTTGGGAAAGGATGGAGTGGGGAGGGGTTAGGAAGATAAATTTCCACCTCAATCAAGAAAACTATAAGGGAAATTAATTGTTTAGACCCTAAAGTATAGCATGAATATCCTCATTGTTAGATAAAGGACTCTTTCAAGACTAAAATACCCTCTCCATAATCACTACGTCTGAATCGATGAACCTCTCCATCCTCACCTTATTGAAAACCCCAACAATCCACTTTTATTTGACCGCTAAAACCTTCTCCCTTCTCTTATTTAGTCTTATAACCCATAAAATTACTCCTACTCCATTCCCATTAAGAAATAATTTTTTTAAATCAAAATCATAAATAAACAAAAAAACTATAATCATGGATCACAAAGACTCATGACAAAAGCATTAAGAAGCAAATCATAAATTACAAAACCCGCTCCGTACACTCACAGATTACATATCATTCACTTTCTATTGCTTTCATAGCTATGAGGAGCACATCTTCAAGAAACAAGAAAATTTAACAATCAAGTTTTACATGTTCTATGTAATAACTTGATTTTTTTTTCGACTATTTTTCCAGTAAATTTTACGTTGGAAATTTTTTTTTGAATTAATTATTTTTGACGGATTAATTTTAATTTAAAATATCATTAAATTAATTAATGATATTTTGGAGTGTTAAATTTTTCTTTGGTGTTAATAGGATTTTTGAAGTGTATTGGGGGGTTAAATTGAGTGAAAATTGGTTGGAATTGAAAAAAA
>CAODLS012042571.1:0-22988 GCA_948243855.1 Flueggea neowawraea
TCTCAATCTCTTCTACACTCTCTCAAAAATTTATTTTTCTATAAATTACTCTTATTAATTATTTATATATTTTATTATTACAATTACGTTTTCTACATTTCTCAAAGGACTCAAGACAAACTCCATTCATCATCATCCGAAAGTGAGGATTTATTTGATACCGCTTCCACAACAAACACTTCAGACTCTAACGACGATAATTAGTTTAGTTTTTTTTACTTATATTTTAATTTATCATGTATTGTTAATTATTTTATAGTTATATTATATAATTAAATTTGGTATTGTAACCACGGTATTCCTCTGCCATAAATGAGGGCATCTAATAAAACTTAATGAGTTTTTTTTTTCTAATTTTGTTTAAAATTATGTGATGTAATTACTAATGGAATAGTTAATTTGTTTAAAAATTATTAAAAAAAATCTTTGGAATAAAATGTATTATTGATATTATAGTTAATTATTGAATATAACAAAATTTACAAATTAATTGACGAGATAAAATAACAGATTAAAAATAAAATTAAAAATAAAACAGGAAACCAAACTGGAACTGAATCAAAACCGAACCAACGATTAAACCAGTTAAAATTAGAATCGAACTGAATCAAAACCAGACCAAACCATAAAAATTATGGTTCGATTTCGATTATCACATTTGAAAAACCAAAATAGTCGGTTCCGAAACCGGCAACAAATGCTTACGATTACCAGTTATTAAAACAGAGCTCGTTTTTACCATTTGCCTACTTCTTCCGAGTCTCACTCACTTCTCACTACTAATTTTCAAAACCCTATACGCTTCCTTTACAACCCTTTTGCCTCCCTCTCCCTCTCCCGCTCTCGGTGTTTGAAGATGATGAAACTAAGGCGTTTGTTTCAACAGTCCAGGTACTAAATTCTTCAATGGAAATACTTTTCTTTTGTTCCTTCATCTTTTGTTATGTTGGGACCTAATTGAAAAGGAAAAAAGGGGCTAAATGATAAATGTAAGCCCTAATGGATGTGATAGCGATCATGGAGGAGATAACCCACGACTTCAAATGTGAAAGTTGTAATCTTTTTGTTAGGGGGAAGTTCAGAGTTCCATTTTTTGCCCCGTTTGAAGTTTGAAACCCGGTATATATGGCAGTTCTCTTAGTTGGTTCCAGTATAGGGTTCGTTCTGTTGGTGTTGTTGATTATAATGCTTCTTGTTAGATTGACCTTTATGATGGGACTAAAAGATTGTGATTTTGATGGGTTTTAAGTGTTTCTACGTTGTTTTTTCGTGGGCTTTTAAGCTATTGAGATTTCGACTTTGACGTTTATATTTTGCTACTTAGTGAAGAAGACTTGAACTTTGGGCAATGAAAGTAGAATGGTCTTGTTTTCCTAAGCTCTTGGATGTTTTAATTTCATGTCATCTGCATTATACTTTTTTCTTGATGCCAACTTAATTCTGTATGTTCTTCTCTACTTTGTTGTGACTGAGTTAATTGAAGGAATTGACCTTGGTTCTTGATTGCTGTTTGCAATGAGTTTTCGTGTATCTTTCCAGCTTGTTTTAAGGAAAGAAAAATTCTAAATTTTTATCGTACCTTAAAAGAAAATAGAAAACTGTGAATTATTGCAAGGTCTATAAACTCAATAATTGAATAGGCTTGTGATTCGGAATTGTTCCGAAATCTGCCCATTTGCTCTTTGCTTTTTTGTTTATGGTTGGTCCTTGTTTGTCTAAACAGGAACTCATTTGGTAAGTCTAGTAATTTGGGAGATGCTTTAGGGTTGCATTCTCTAAAATTATCCTCTAGAATTTCAACTTCTGTACAGAGTTCTTCCCAAGGTACTCAAAGCATTCATATGGATTTTTTTTCCCTTTTTATTTAAATAAGTTTCCTGCTTTCTTTGGATCCTATTTGTGGTTATCTATATTTGTTGAGCTTTTGAAGGTCGGACATTTGCCCCTTATTCTATTTACAAGGGCAAGACTGCACTAGCTGTCTCACCTATTCTTCCAACTTTCACCAAGTCAGATGTAAGTGTAAATTTAAGTTACTCTTTAAGGTCCTTTGGCTGACCTTGAGAAAGTTAAATGTTATTCTTATATTTTCTAGTCAGGAAGTTATAGAATTGAGAAACGCGGTGTCTTAATGCTGAGCTTTGCACCTGCTATTGGCGAACGCAAGTATGACTTTCAAAAGAGGCAGGTAAAATTTTTGTTAACATTTTCTAACTTACACTTTTTTTATCTGTTGCCATTCAACTTCCATGCCATGCAGTAATTCTCACATCTGTTCAACTTTTATTCAGAGAATAATTTTAGCTTATTTAAAGTCAAATTGGAGGACAGGATTAGGTTTATTCTGTTGGATGGTTGGATTCATGCTGTTAGGTAAAAGATGGATTTAGCATATATGTGCTGGAAATAGATATGCTAGGAGATAATGCAGAAATTTTTTAACTCACTGTTGATGCCTTTATTTTTTATTGCTTATAAGTTGATTACTAATTCTGTAGATATCTGCAGGTTTTTGCTCTTTCACCAGTAGAGGTGGGTTCGTTAATTAACTTGGGACCTAAAGAGTCTTGTGAATTCTTCCATGATCCTTCAATGGCATCAAGGTCAATTTTTTAGTACTTTTTTTTTTCTAGTGATTATCACACCTAGGCTTAATTTGGATGTCCATTTTGTTGTACATTAGGTGGTATCCTACTAATGTTTCTTTGTGCTAGTATTCATTATCTTAAATTTGTAATTTACGAAACAGTAATGCTGGCCAAGTTAGAAAGAGCTTATCAGTTAAACCACCTCCTGATGGTATTGGCTACTTCATTTCATTGAGTAAGTTTTCCTCTTCTTTATGATTGTTCTGCCTTCATTTTCTGTGACATGGAACATTCTGAAAATCACATTTCCTCTCTTTTTGTCTTGGTTGTGGCGATTTGTTTTTGTTGCAGATGTTGCCAACAACATTCTGAAAACCACCGAACGGTTAACTATTCACGTGACACCTAGTGAATTTGCTGTGCTGAAGACGGCTTGCAGTGTATGATATTTTACTCATCACCACTACAGTTTACATTTGCAAATTATATCATATCTTAAATTTGTAATGTAAATGGAACTGTTAAAAAAGAGCAAATAATGCAAATGGAACTGAAATGAGAAGTAAGGGCTACTGTATGGAAATTAGTTTTGCATTACTTCTTATAAATGACATATTCTCAAGCTTTGTTTTGCAACCATTTTATTTACCTTTTTAGAGCTAAATCCTATGCGTGAGGTGACTGCTATCTAAGAAAAAAAGAGCAAATAATGTATCTGGTTGTGTTAAGTACAAAATAAATGCATCTAATGAAGATCAAACCATCATCAAATGCCTTAATGTATGACAGCACAAATTTGGGGTTTTTCTCTTGAAACTGTCAGCTGGACTCGAGTTTGTAGATTTCTCTTTCCCAGTTTTGCATTTCTATCTGGTTACTATGTCACTCATCTTCTGTCTTTCCATCTTTTGTGCAGTTTGCATTACCCCACATCATGGGTTGGGATCGCGTCACTGCTCAACTTCCTGGTTACATAACAGAGAAACCATCCACCATAGATCGCCGGATTCCTGAGTTGGAGTGGGAAAAGTGAAAGTGGTGACCTACTAAACTGTAAAACTGTTGTCAAGAATCTGATGCAAATGCAGTATGCTGTACACATTCGAAACTGTTGCATGCACTTTTTGCTAGACTGTGCCTTATGTGTTTCCGTATTTTGTAATGGCTTCCGACCTCTTATTTAGTTAACTTACTAGTTGGAGATCCGCACGATGCTGCGGGTGCGTGAGTTTTTTTTCTTTCTATTTTGTTAAAAGATTGTTGGAAAATATTAAGTTCATAAATATTATAATATATTAAAATATTAAGTTAATTTTGTTTTGTTTACCAAGTGTAACATATATATTGAACTTAAGAACGCTTTATAATTCATAACAAAGACAGCAAATGACAAATTCAATTGCCCCAAAATATTCAATCGGATAAATATGTACTTTGACATATTTTTGCTTGTTAGTCCATTACATTTAAAAATTAAAGTATTTTTGTTAAGAAAAAAGTTTTGACTAAGAAAAACTATCAATGTTTAATAATCATTTTTAGATTAATATTCTTTTGCTTGTTATTTTTTTATGTTTAAAAATTGATTAATTTTGTTAAAAAAAAGTTTTGAGCAAAGAAATGTTTACATCGTAAAAAATATTTCAAGTTTTTGAAATATTCTTGGCGATTTCCATCCACCAATTCTAAAATATAAATGTGAATTTGGAGAAAACATTGTCACAAAACTATGGTTGAAATAACAAATGCATTACAAAAAATTTAAATAATATGATTATATCAACTTCCTATTTACTCAATTTCAAGTAATTTTCTTTAACATGTTCAAAAGAAACCAAAAATGGGCCAGATAATTAAAAACTCAACATTGCAATTTCACGTGAATGGTACAATATAAATATATCTTGACGTTAGTTTCTTTAATCACATAATATTCTTAATTTGATTTAATAACATAATATTCTTAAATTAATTTAAACATTAGTTAAATTTTCTATTTTAATTTTAATTTATATGTTTGAAAATTATATGATAATGACATTGAACTTTGAAAATAGATAAACTTTTATCTTTCCTGATCAGATATAAGATTAATCTTTGAAATGAGATGAATTTGATCTAGTATCTTATATTTTAATACTTTTAATTTATATTAAATAGATAACTTATGCCTATCTATAATAAAACAAAATTAACATCTACTGTAATTTTGTTAGATTGTTGCAAATTGTAATCACTCATATGAATCAATATCCCCGAAAACAATTTTCAAAAGAAGAGATTTCTTCCGTGAGAAAAAAAAAAAAACAAAAATGGGAGTTATTAATTAGAAAAGAAGCCAAGAGTTGAAAATGACAACATTGGTACACATTATGCGACCACAACGCTGTTGAATCCTTAATATAAACCAAAAACTAGGTGGCTGCGGAAGTAAGCACCTCTCATAGAACAGGGGCACGCCAAGAAAAGTGATAACGATGCCAAGGCCAATGAGCCAAGGATGTATTTACTTCTATATATATAAAAAAAAAATCATAATGAATCAAAAGAGAAGAAAGGATTAGCCACAATTCTAATGAATCAATATGCTTCCCGGTTAACATTCAAAAAATAGGACAGTTAAGTCGTTTGCCTTAGTTTTCCAGGCTCAGAAACATCATCAGTAAACACACGTTCTACTTCATCTGCTTCTTTTCCTTCCCCCTCCTTGCTCTGCTACTACATTATAAAAGAAGCACTACACAATTCACAAATTAAAGCACAAGTTAGAGCTAAAGTTCTGAAATTTCCAGAATAGTCTTGTATGTATAGCTAAAGAAATTGGGGGAAATCATTTATAGTTTTAGAAACTGAATAGTTAGTTATATAGCCACAATACAGCCCTATACATATACCCAAAGTTCTAAAAACTCCAGAACTGAATACTCCACTCTATATGACTAAAAAATTAAATAGTTATTGAAGGAATAATAAAGGAGAAAAATCATCAGTAATGTTACAGATTAATCTGAGCCCAAAAGAAAAGATAAAAACTTCTGTAGATTCTTAAAAAAGGGACGGAAAAAAGAGGAAAAATCACACCATACTGCAATCATTTACCAAGTGAATCCAAGAACAATTCAGAATCCTACCTCAATTCAGCCCTATATGCAGAATCCAAATAAAACTTACTTTAAGTTCTCCATCCTGAGCATCAAAGGTCATCAAAGCAACGAAAGAGAAGAACGAACCGAACCTGTAAATCACAGAACAAACGTACACACTGGAAATCGTGTTCCTCTTCTGAGTGCTTCTCAAATGATTTTTGATAAAGGATAAGAAATGGTCATTAATTAATGTCAACAAATGAAAAACATGGTCTAAAAAGAGGGCGTGCAGATGGAAATGGTGTTTTTCAAAAAGTTGAATGGCATAATTAAGCAAACAGAGAAGAGATTTGAGTGAATAACCATGCATCAAATCAAACTTTGGAGAAGGTGTGGCCTCTGTTTCCTTCTCAATTTCCTTTGAACACATCAAACCATCCGATTGCCTTCTCTTACTTGGCATCAGATCATCAAAGCAGACCTTAGATCCACAACAATAAATTGCGTCCATTCAGAGGAGATGAGAATTCTGAGAAGAAGACACTCCAAACGTTGATAAAAAACAATTATTGGGAGAGCGAGATTGAGACCAATAGAGAGAGAGAGAGAGAGAGAGAGAGAGATGAGATATCCCTGATGGTTGAAGTGCAGATCGGTAACAATCAAAATGGAATTGAAATTCGAATTTCTGAAAAATTCCGGAATAAAATGGGTTAGTGGAACTGAATGTTGCGGTTACAAGGTTGAGTTGGGACTGAATGTTACTTAAAAAGTGGGTTAGTGGAAGACAGGAAGGGAAAAATAGCAGTAAAATGGGAAAATTAAATTGTGAAAAAAATATAACAAAAACACGTGGCACAAGGTGGTTATCAATGACTAGCATTTTAATATATAGATATAGATACATTAGCCTTCAGGTGTTCTGTGTATAGGGATCTGCAGTATTTGGTTTAATCGAGTTAAACTGAAATTATTGAAATTCCGTTTGGTTTTATATTTTTCCCCTATCAAAATTGGGTTTGGTTTGGTTTGGTTTAGATTTAGGGGTTGGAAAATCAGTTAAGACAGTTTATGTTTTAGCTTGTAATTTCATAAAAAAACCGAATGAAATTGTGATGCATCACTTTCCTTTCAACAATTTATTCCATGATTTTAAAATTGATCAATCAATGATACCCGAATCTGAAACAAGGATATGGGCTGCGACATGAAACCCGGTCGATTTTATTAGTTGAGTTGAGACAAGGTGAGCGCCAGAGTCAGCAGCATAGGCGTTTTTTTTTTGTTTTGAGCGAGCAAATTATAAGAGTGTACTACAGGAGTGGAGGGTTTATGTCAAGGACATGATATATTCAGACGAAAAAGAAGGATTGGAGAAGTAGAGAAACAGAAATTGAGAAGAAGAATAGAGATATGGATTGAGAGACGAGAGAGAGATTTAAAAGAGAGATGAGAGAGAGAAACTTGAGAGAATAATTGTTGTAAATTTCTGATTGAATGATCCAGATCAATATTCCTCTCTTTACATAGTATGAGTGGTTTGTTGTAACAAACTTCCACCTTAGCTATAATAAGACAAAGTCTAATAACAACAAGAATTAAAGAACACATCTTGTAAACGACAATAACAAAACCAAAATCTGTAGCTCAATGGTCTACACGCTACGACTCGTAGTTTGGGTACACGACACTGCATCCCTCTTAAAACGATTCTTGTCTCAAGAATCTACATCTAGATCGAAACTAGGGAACTAAGGCTTCACTTCCTCTACATCTTCCCATGTAGCCTCTTCAACTCTGAACCCTTTTCACCATACTAACCACTACACACCTGCCCTGTTTTTCTTCTTGACCATCCTCCTATCCAGAACTGCTTGTGGTTCTGTGATTGTAGCCAAATTCCCAAACTCTTCTGGTAATTTAGGGGTAGCTACAGTACCAACTCCATTTTTTCTCTTCAATTGAGACACATGGGACACAAAGTGGACTAAACTTCCCTCTCGCAACTCCAATTTGTTTGCAATGTTGCCAATTTTCTGCAAAATCAAGTAAGGACCAAAATATATGGGGCTAAGCTTCAGATTGTCTCATCGCTCCACTGAGTTTTGACAATAGGGTTTCAGTTTCAGGTAAACGAATTCACCTACTTCAAAGCTTCTCTCGCTTCTCCCTTTATCTGCTTGTGACTTCATACTATCTTCAGCCCGTAAAAGTTTTTTCTTGAGACCGTTAATCACTTTCTCTCTCTCCTGCAGGAATCAAGCTATTGAAACCACTCTAGGCTCGACCACATCAGAGTGTACTGGAGGCTTAAATCCATAGAGAACTTCAAAGTATGCCTTTTGTGCTGCAACGTACTCATTAAGGCATGCACGCTAGTTTTGAACATCAGCCTCTAATTGAAGTGTTGCAAGTCGGTGATAATCATTGTAGAAATTTCTATATCTGGGACTGTAAAAAGATTTCACTTCTAAAAGAATTTTGTTCTGGGTTTCATGGGATTCCAACATAATCTTCTAGGTGTGAGTTAGGCCTTTTAACAACTCCTCTATTTGAGGCTGCAATTCTTCATCTCTTAGTTTTCTAATTCTCTTTGAGATTGATTCGACACTTCGAATAGCAATCAGGATCCTCGCATACAAGTCTTTTACTGCCGCTCTGGTCTTGCCCATATTGAATTCATCATTTCCTCTAACATCATGGTTTCTAAGTCTTGCACATTTCTTTTCATAAAGTTTCCTTGTACTATCTCCGACCTTAACCTCATCATAGAGCTTCTTTTCCCAAGTATGCAACCTGCTAAGTGTTAGTGAATGGCTTCCTGATTCCATTCCTCCATAATCTTCAAAAAGATCATTCTCAAACTCTGTCGAACTTGAAGAATTCTTCGAACTGGATGCTACAAGGCTTTTACACAAAGAAGGCTTTGCTGAAGTGGAATGATACCATGTAATGGCCTGTATAAGTTTAGTTGAGTTTTCTGGTTTTGAGTTAGGTTTCAAGGGTATTCTGTGGTCTAAGGTTCTGTGGGAAAGTAAACCTTTAGGCTCTGCAAAACCATCGCAAAAATCCTCTAGTAACATGTGCAGTCTCTGTTTAAGATTACACTGGTGGCCATGTGAATACCTTTCACCACATTTCCAGCACTTCCCTGATTCTTTCCTTATTTCTCATTTGGCCATGGGTTTGGTGGTTGGGTGATCTTTATTGGTAGAATTTGGTTTCTGTGGGTTTTGGTAGAGGTGCTTGGTGATGTAAGAGGTGTTATTGGTAGGTCTTGTGGAGTTTGTTGAGGTGATATTGATAGTTTTGGTGGTTGAGTTTTTGGTGGTGTGTGAGATAGTTTGGTGCAGAGTGTCATTTAATCTGGCTTGCTCATATGCTTCATTTAGGTTATTAAGTTTAAATCTATTGACTGCCATGCTTAAACCATCAAACAATCCACCCACAAAAACTTTAACCAAATAGGATTTAGTAAAACCATGATTGATTTTCTTTACCAGGAATTTGAGATCTTCAAATCTCTCCAGATAATCTTCTAATGTATTGATCTACTTAATCCTGTGAAACTCCTCCGCGACTTGAATTTCCTCTTGCTCTCCATCTCTGTGACATAGTGAAGTTACAAACTCATCCCATTTGAGAATGGGTTTTCCTTCCTTCCATTCCTGAAACCAGATGTCTGGTTTAGTGTCTAAGAACATTGTTGTCATCTCCACCTGTGATTCTTCTTTCACTTGGTATATTTGGAAGATTTTGATGCATCTTCTCAACCCATCTCTGGGATTAGTTCCATCAAAGATAAGGAAGTCTAAATGGGGCCATATCTGAGTTCGTATAATAGGTAGGAAAGAGTTTTCAGGATTGGGTTGGGTATTGATTGATGTTGTGTTTGGAATAGGTGTTTGTGGTGCAATATGGATTGGTGTAGGTAGGATCCCTTTTTCGGAATCAGGTTTACTTCCGGATGAACTTCCACTTTCAGTTTGTTGTAGCTGGATTGGTGTTTGAAAAATGGGTAGAAGGGAGTTTTCTGTGGTGGTTTGAGTAACGGTAGGGGTATGGTTCTGTGTTTGGGTAAGTATTTGAGATGGTGTATGGGATGGTGTTAGTGTTTGGGGTTCTGGATGAATGGGTGTTGGGAGAATCCCTTTTCCAGCATCAGATTTAAGCCCAGAAGAGTTTCCACTCTCTATTTGTTGGTACTGCATATTTCTCATCATCTTCATCATACTCTTCATCATTAGTTTCATCTAAGCAGTTTCTTTTTGCACTTCTTCCCACTTCATCGGTAATTCCTTTAATGCCACAAATTTGCTTCATTTTTTTTCACTTCTTCATCCAAGGTTTTCAAACGGGTGGCATTGGCAATTGTGAAGGTACACACTCCGATCAACGAAAGTTCTTTGATACCAAATGTTAAGGACTTGATATATTCAGAAGAAAAAGAAGGATTGGAGAAGTAGAGAAACAAAAACTAAGAAGAAGAAGAAGAAGAAGAAGAAGAAGAAGAAGAAGAAGAAGAAGAAGAAGAGAAGAGATAGGGATTGAGAGACAAAAGAGAGATTTAAGAGAGAGAAGAGAGAGAGAGAATTGTGAGAATAATTGTTGTAAATTTCTAATTGAATGATCCATATCAATATTCTTCCCTTTACATAGTATGAGTGGTCTGTTGTAACAAACTTCCACCTTAGTTATAATAAGGCAAAGTCTAATAACAACAAGAATTAAACAACACATCTTGTAAACGACAATAACAAAACCAAAATCTGTAGCTCGACGGTCTACACGCTATGAGTCGTAGTTTGGGTACACCACAGTTTAGGGGGTGTTCAAAAACCTACAATAGGTTTAACCGACCAAACTGATTCTGGTTTGGTCGGTTTGGTTTTGAGATGCAATTTCAACATATTGCACAGTTAGTATTGGGTGGATCTGAGTTTTGCAATTTAATCGTAAATGTAGAGTTGGAAAATTTCTCATTCGCACATTGTGCGATTGGATCAATTGTGGTTGGATGTGGTTATTTATCACTAAATTTGAAATCTTAAAAAAAAACCTTATCGTTATATTCATTAAAAAACACATGTAAAACTCAAAACATAATTTATAAGTTTAATTTTTCACATACATCATATCAAACTCGTTCGCACATAAGTTTTTTTTTAAAACAAACTCGTTCTTCTCTCTCTTCGCACATCCACTCCATCTCGCCACTGCTCATCTTTTTGTCTCTCTGTCTTCGCTGCGTCCAGTGCTCAGAAAAAGTTTGAAGGAGCAGGCAGAAGCAAAGTCGAGACACAGGAAGAGAGGCGACTGGCGCGAAGAGTACGTCCGTGTCCGTCCTCCGTCGTCACGCCGTCCGTCCTCGGTGGTGCGGTCCGCCGGTAAGTCATCTGCAACCATTCTTTTTTTGTTTTCTCTCTATTTCAAATCTATATTGGGCAGTAATTGGGCTCTTTGATTAATTGCATTGTGATTTCAATTAATTAGGAAATTCAGGGCTTGTTAATTTAGCTTTGAATATTCATGTTATTATGATGCCCAAAACATTTTATGAGTTTGGATTTTTAATAAGTAGGTACTATCGAAGAATGTATTAACTAATTGAGTTTGTTTGAAATAGAAAGTTTCGATCTTGTTTTGAGAGGGTTTAAGAATTGTGTCTGGCTTTGAAAGTTGTGTGATTTTTGGTTTCTTTGATTGTTGAGATGTCAAACTATCCAGTTGTAATTTTGAAGTGATAAAAGAGATGTACTTTGGTTTCATAATTTGGGTGTTTCTGTGTTTGCTGCAATTTTTTGTAATTTCTTATGTGTTTTCAACACTTCAGCTTTGCCTTACCTGAAATTGTAATTTCTTATTTGAGTTGATTAAGTTAATTATATGTATACTTTAATGGTGTAGGGATATGTTCTGTTGTTAGGGATTCTAGAGAGCAAGATAATGAACGAGAAAACGGGGACATGGCAAATCATACACATCCCTGGCAAGCCACAAGTTCCACCTGACCAACAACCTACTGGTGAGACTGCTCTGGAAATAATTCACCTTTCGTTTTTCAGTAATTAGATATTGAAATTCATTAATTGACCTTTTTGCTTTTACATGGCTATTGCAGTGGATGTATTTGTATCAACAATTGAGCCAAAGCTTGCCAACACCATAATAAGGTTAAAACTCCACCAAATATATGTATTTTATGTCTCAATTCTGTAATTACATTGCAATTAATGTATTGATTGCTTTTCGAAAGGAATTATTGTTTCCTTTTGCCCTTTTCACTTTGGACTTCAAAGGTTAATGTGATAGCATTTTTTTGTGTTTTATTTGAATAGGCGTTTGAATCGGATAGCTCCCTTTGAAAATATCCATCATGTAAAGCGGATACAAAAGAAGCAGGTTGAAGGAGGTATGAACTTTGTCATGTTTTTTTATTTTTATGTTTTCTTCATTTCCTTCTTATAGCTTTCAAAGATGTTTGTGTGTGCATAGGAGGTTGTACATCACATTTGAATATATACACTGATGGTACTTGGATGCACCCACATTATTATATTAAATTTGGTATTTTGACAGGGAAGCCTCATCTATCTCTTATCTTATGTCTTGCTCCTGAGGACAATAAGTTGAGCAGCTTGCCCCAAGATCTGCAACAATTAATTGATTCTTACCAGTTGAGTCCATATATTGCAAAAGTGGGTTATTTTCTTTTCTTATAACATTGAGATCTCAATTGTTAATTAGCAATTGCCTCCTTGGAAATCCCAGTGATCTGATTTTTATTTGAATTTTTTTTGGAGAAATATTAAGTTAATATTGGTTCAACATTAAAATCAATATTGGAAAATTCAATCTCGTGAATTTGGAGGACGTTCATCAAGTGTTACGCATCACAATTTGAAGTTTAAATCATGTTTAGCATTATTTTGTCAGAAGCATCTCTAAAAATATACATGTTTGACTAGTTCTGAACCTATTCCAGATCTGTAAATATGCTGCAACATCTCGAGAAGAGTGGGTAGAACAGTGCAAGCTGTGGCCAACATCGTTTCATCCCCCCACCTAGTAAGTTCTACAACATATCTCTATATTTATCTTGTGATGGCAGCTTGGAAAGCCTTGTTTATGAAAAAATTGACGAGCTGAGCGTGCTTTTTTTTTTTTCTCATCTTCTTTTTTCTCTTTTGGCTGTTTGTAGGATCTCTATACCCTTTCTTCAAAAAGATATTGGATATGTTAGATTGTGTTTTCTGATGTTTTTATGAAAGATACATTTGTTGGCATGTGGTTGTAGACCTAATTATTTAGTTGATTTTGCCCTAGATCATGTATGGTTTAGAAATTACATAATTTGATATTTTAATCAGTGTTTAATTTTTGTTTATCATTTCTATTTTGTGTTAAGCTCAATTTATCATTTTTTTATAGGCTGTAGTGATTGTTCCTTATCCAAAATAATCCCTGAATTCTGAAAATGTATAAGTTTGAATGGTTTGATGTTCTGCCTATCCTGACTGATCTTTGCAATGTTTTCTTTACTTCCAATTGCAGCAATATTGATGGAATTACCGGATTTAGTGAAGAAGACTCGCAATCAATTTTCAGCTTCATGAAAATGGCCATTAAGTTGGCTAAATCTGGTGATGGTTCGGTAACTAATCGTTTTCTTTTACGAACTAATGTAACATCTGCATCGGCATACTAGTGTGTGAATTATTTGTGAATATCAGGGTAGCTCTTTTGATACTACATTCAAAAGCATCTGAATAAATATTTAGATTTTTGGTTGGATGTTTATATTGCAGAGTAATTCTGCAAGTTAGGGTCAGCTTGGGTGACTTGTGTAGTTACAGTTTCATAACACATTTCATTGGTTATGATATATTGACTTTACACTACAAAATTTGCAATGAATTTTTTGCATGTATCAACTTTGCATTAAATAGCACTAATGATTGCATCGTGTAAAGTAGATTCTTGGCTCTATTTGTTATACATAAAATTTGTGGGCACTTTTTTGACTGAACTGCCTTTTGCTCTTCTTTTTTCAGATAGTGAATGCAGCAGTCATAGTGGATCCTTCTGTTAAGCAAATAATTACAAGTGGATATGATCAACTCCATTCATGGCATGCTCCCATAAAGAAGACCTGTGTTTGCCAAGGATGCCATGAACAGCCAGCAGGCTGCGTCGCTTGTGCTGATTGCAATGGGGTATCAAGCCGGAGAACTTTGCTTTCAAATGGTTCACATAATGAATCTGAGTTTTCATGCATAAATGTTTCTTGTTTAAATCCTTGGCAATGGTCTGAACTACAATTAGACAAATCGACGTCTGGTTATTGGCACCCTTTACGTCATGCTGCTATTGTTGCTATTGAAGCTTCAGCTGACAGAGACAGACGCCTGTTCCATGTTTCAGGAAATAAGGGAGAGAAGTTCTATGAAGCAGAAAATATGCAAACTTCTTCTGTGGGTTCCCCTTCAAAAAGACAAAAAACTGACCTTGCAAATGTGAGCTCTCACTTTGTCACACATAATCTTGGGATGTTTAGTATTGGGAAACAATTAAATGGGTCTATGGGGGTTTTTGCTAAGATACCCTCTGGTACATTTGTTGGGTGGCCACTTCGGTCATTTTTAGCTTGATTTTCTCTTGTGCAGATTTTAGTGCCAATTTTTGCTTTCATTTAAAATGCGTAATATTTCATCTTTTAAGAATGCTTGCAACTGCTCTGTTTGGAAAGTTGCTTAAAGAAAAGTTGTTCATCTACCTGGGCGCTGGTTATTTTTTCAGAAAAGAACAAGTTATGCTTGTTGCATTTTCTCTCCATCAGGTTGCACTCTTAAAACTGAGTGATAGCTTTATACTTTTCCATTTCAGGTTGAGGTTGCCAAGGAATTGGATGCTAATACTGAAGGCTCTCATTCTTTTGTGGTACGACCTTATTTATGTACTGGTTTTGACATCTATCTTGTTTGGGAGCCATGTATAATGTGAGTTTCTCTCAGTCTCTTAACTTTGTCTTATTAATCATTTGTTTCTTTTATTTCTAATTTGAATATAATTGCCTTTTTTTTGGGTTGTCCAAGTGTTTTAGGCAGTTTTCTTTTCCCTTTAGGTCTTCCATGATGTGTTATTAGCTCGTTAAGGACACCCTAGTTGTCCAAACAATGCTAAATTACAGCTTTCCTAAGAACCTTTGCAATGTTTAATTCTCTTTAACACTTGATGAGCTTTTTTTTTGCAGGTGTGCAATGGCGCTTGTTCATCAAAGAATCAGGCGTATATTTTATGCTTTCACCAATCCAAATGCCGGCGCATTGGGCAGTGTTCACAGACTACAGGGAGAGAAAAGCTTAAATCATCATTATGCTGTTTTCAGGGTTGCCCTGCCTGAAGAAGACGAATATAGAATTGGAGTAGCGACAGGTACGAGTAATTGACACAAATCTGATCTTGTGAGCAAGAATGTTTATGGATCATGAAAGCAAAATTGATTAATCCCCTATTGAGTGCAATAACTCATTATTTGAGATACTTACCTTTAAAAAATTTAGAGACCAGGTAGTTGATAGACATCTAGAGGCCATTTAGGGATCGTTTGGTTCAAGAAATTTTGAGCTGAGTTTTGTATTTGGTTTGCCTAAAACCAATTTCCGTTCTTACTCAAGTCGATAGAGGAATTATATAATTCCCGAGTTTCTGACCCCTATTAAGTGATTACCTGAGAACTTCCTGCTCCAATTGCTTTAGAGGTTTGCCAGGAATACTTTCTTTTGTGCACCCTCTTATGCATTTCTAATTAAAATTTGTTGTGTTATTTTTATAATATTTATACGAAATTTTCTCTTTTATGCGTCAAATTTTGATTGGAGAGCACAAAAAAGAGTCTTACTAGCATTTGCCATTATGTTATAATTAATATCAATATCAACTTTATGTATGTTTCTTCTCTTTCTTTATTTTTTCTTTTTTTAAAAAAAAATTCTCTTACATGATGCATTTTCCTGGAGGGCTGCAAAAGTGTTTCTGTTTCTAGGGTTGATAAATACATAAACACTTCAATTGCATTAGCAGCAAAATGTTTATTTTAATGCCCAATTTGGTATAGAAATTAGACATACCTACTACCATATTTGAGCTTTAATATACATGCCTTGATATCTCTTATGTTACAATAAGTGATCACAAATCTTGGAGCACTCAAAAAACATGCTTTGATTTTCTAAATTATACAAAGAGTATATAATACCCCAACAGGTCACGCTTTACATAAAATGGAAGACAACTGAGTGGGACTCGTGGACATGATATAATTTTTAAGAAATAATTTCTTACAGAAACTCTACTCAAATAAACCAAGTCGTTACTAAGCAAGTCATGAATATTTTCACTAAATAATTCAACGTAATAATAAAAAATTATGTTTTTGTTACGAAGTTGTGTAGAGTTTTTTTTAACAAATTATTATTTGTTATTTGTTTTTACTGAAAATCAAAATTTTGAGCTCTTACACTAGAGGTGACGCAAATATCAACGACTTACAAGTTTATTGATAAATTGTCTCGAGTTTTTTGATATGTCATTTAAGAATTAAATCTGTGACCTGTTAGCTTTGAAGTTTACTCTAAAACCAATAGTTACATGTCTATTGGTAAGTAATAGAGTTGAAAAATCATAAAATATGAGTAAGCTCGTCTCTAATTTTTTTTTTGACCAGGGAAAAAATGAAACTCCCCATGCATTTGAATGTGAACCACAAAGACCATCACATGGAACAAAGGCAAGAATTGAGTAGACATCCAGTGGTTTCAAAAAAGAAATTGTAGTGGTCACTATCTTAGGGAAGCAACACAAACAAGAGAAGGTGGACTTGTATTGTATCCTTTCATTTCTTAACAATACCCGTGACCCTATATGCGTAGGACCATCTCTCGTCATTCACGCCATTTCTGTCATTTGATTCTGTCCCGTAACACACTATCATAAGCTAATTAGTGGCTTGAATGGCTATGAACAATTTTTTTTAAGAAACTATGAACATTTTTAAAGTTAAGAAATTTATGATAAGATAAAAAAAATTGAGTTTTTAAAATGTAATATTCTTTTTAGTCATTTCTCAAATCTTTGCAAATGAATAAGCATTAATCGAATAAATAAAACATATAAAACAAACATCTAATCTGAATATCTCCTAGCAAAAATAATAAAGTGGAGTATCATGGCTCTGAATGGCGGGATAAGCCACCTATGCAGAGGAATTGTAGTAAAAATAGGAATAAGGGTTCCCTTTTTCATTGGCTCGCCATGCTTTTGTTGTTGCAAGAGCCTCTTCTGCCAACCGGTAATAGGAACCAGACTGACAATTTTCATATTCATCTTGGTTGTAGAACATTATAACATTATTGTGTCTGTCTCACCGAGTGTGCCATTAATTTGTTTCCCATTTTTTGATTGGAAACTCAGAAAAGCAATGTCGCCCTTTGGTAGATTTAGAGTGGATTGCGCGTGTATCAATGAATTAAGGTGTTTCTAAACCAAAAGAATGAAAATTGCTCTCAAGATCTCGACTTCTTATCAAACGATTGAGAACAAACAAAGGGACGAACTCGTTGTTATGAGTCTCTCACCTCTTTGGTAACAAGAATACAATGATGAAATAAGATTTTTATTGAAAATAAGATTGAGTAAAAAAACTTGATAGGAAAATGTAGTATAGAACAAAAGAGAACTAAAGCTGAATAACAAATTGAGAAAAAGATAGATTAACCCATGGGGTATAGTTTTTGTGCGTTGATGTTGAGAGGTCTCGCTGTGCTTCCTTGCCAATTTATAGTGTTGGATTGTTCTTGGTAATCAAGAAATCCCGTTAGAAACTCCACTAATCATTCTTGCAGATTATTCTTCTTGTTCCTTAAGAAATTTGACTTCCTTTCTTGTTCCAAGAGTGATTGGAGTTATGGTGCTGTAATTGTGTCTGGCATTCACTTTGGTCCCAAGACGATATTTACGTTTTGGCCACTCTCTCAAGGATGCTTTCCTTCCGTTGAAATTTGTTTCCTTCCTGGATATTAGCTTTTCCTTTTGCAGTTTTAACCTGTCAAGATTTGATTCCTTCTTTCCTTTCTGATTTGCTTTCTGTTCCCACCTTTGCTCCTTAAGGAAATATTTTTAGAATTAACATCCTGTGGGGTTCCTTTCTTCTTGGCTTGTTGACTCGCCTTCCTTGGTTTGAACAAAATTATAGTGTAAGCACTTACTATCTAGTGAAAAATATAAACAAAAAAAAGTGTTTTGAGCAACAATTTTAGGCACAATATAAAGTCGGTGACTCTCTAACATGTGCATGCACAGATATTCCTTTGTTGGTTTTGAGGCGTTTTCAAAGTGAATTTTTCACCAGTTTTTGATACAAACAAATTTTATTTGACGGAGTTAATTAGCATACCCTTCCACGTGATCTGATTTTTTTGATCGAGCCTTCAACTCCATTGGAAGAGGCTGTAAGCGCACAACGGCGTGCCCTAGGACTTAAATTTGGGATGCACTACATCCACTTGGGAGACCCAACTGGTTACTCTAGCAGCCCACGGCTCCCACGTGATCTGATTATGTTTAATCAGTTACAATTCTTAATGGATCCATTTTATGAATCAACTACTTAAGTAGACCGAGTATAGTGTGTTAGGTTGAAGTTTGAATGGGAAAATAATGGACTGAAAAAGTGGGGCAATCAAAGAAACAGTGAGTAGTGGATAGGCTGTGGATGATGCATGCTTTTTCTATCTCTTCCTACATTTATTCAATGAATCATGTCTTCCTAATTAGTTCTTATGAAATTCTTCCGCTTCACTAATGCTTGGAATATTTGAGAGTCCTTACCTTTGCGGATAAACTTAGGTTGCCTCAATTTTGAGATATGACAGTTATGGTCTAATTACTACTTTACCAGAATTTTGCACTATTGCAAATTAGATTCCACATTCCTCAACTACCATTACCTTTTTTAGTAACAAGAGATAAAACCGCAATCTTAGGGTCGATAACATTTACTGTTATGAACCTACAAAGTTTTTAGACCACTAGAGTTGTGATGGAATAACATATATTTTTTAATTTCTTGACCAAATGGTATGAAAATTCTTTACAACTCAATGAAGAGAATTTTTTTTATCAATAAGAAGCTTAACCGACTCGATGACCAAAAAGTGTTTATATACTGTTAGATTTTGTGGTGTTATGCTTCACTATCACCTAGACATTAAGCTAAAGTGTCGTTTTTAAGCACTTTTTTCCCTTCAATCACTAAGCTGCATTTTCAGGCACAAAATCGAGAGTTCAGAGCAGACAATACCTCAATAAATGGGTTTAGCGCGCAATCATCAAAAGACTTGGTCCACAAAAAATTTAATAAAAAAATATCTAGAACTCTAAATATAAATTTTAAACAATCTATACTGCAAATGAGTTATTCTACATAGATATTTCTCATTATTTTTCTACATAAATATTTCTCATTATTTTCTTAAACATTAGATATTATTATATTAAGATGTTACGTCTGTTTTTGCTTTCTATAGTGAGTTACACTATGTAAACACTCCTCATTTCTAGGAACTGAAAATCACATATTTAGACCAGATACTACTTGACATGACTTGCCGGCCATACATAGTTGCAGGTACTTTGAAGGTAAGAAAACTTTCCAGTTTTTATCTTAGAAGACTCCATTACATAAAACCCTTGACAATTTTAAATATGTCACTGATGGGGCCAGGATTTTTCCAATTTGGTCCAAAGTCTAAGACATTAAACATTTATATTAACATTAGTTTATATTAATTATTCATAAACATAGGCATATATGGAGCTTATATAGTCCTTGTGCCTCTGCAACAAAAACCAAAGCATCTGCTCATAGTGAAGTTGTGGACAAGACCAAGAAATTCTCAGGTTAATATTCTTTCATTCTCAAATAATATTATGGAAGCAAAGAATCTCTTCTTCTCTTTTTTCTTTTGGTTTTCTGTCAGTTGGGCTATGATTATAATGGAAATTCGCACAATCCTGAGGACGACTCTAGTACTATTGAACTAAAACTCGTCTTGCTAATTTTCTATTAATGATTATTGGACATGAACAGATGATTGGAATCAGAGTGACAGTGATACTATGTGTTGTGCTGTTAATTTCTGGTAATGGAGTGGAAGGTAGGAGAGGCTGGAAAGATGAAGAGTGTTGTGAGTATGCAGCTATAAGCTGCAGGGCTCACAGTGCATCACTGGCAGATTTTGGAGGTGTTGGAGATGGAACCACTTCAAACACCAAGGTTTTCCAGGCTGCAATTGATCATCTTAGTCAGTATTCGTCAGTCGGTGGATCCATTCTGTACGTTCCTCCAGGGAAATGGCTCACAGGAAGCTTCAATTTCACTAGTCATTTCACTCTTTTTCTTGACAAAGATGCTGTTCTTCTTGCATGTCAGGTTAGAGATTATACCTTGCGGGCAATAAAGCTCTCCCCATCGAGTTTTTAAACTTCTCCACGAAATTGGTCTTCTGATTCGTAATTACTATTTTAATTGTTTTGAAAACTGGATTAGGATGAGAACGAATGGCCTGTGATAGAACCATTGTCATCGTACGGTAGAGGAAGGGATACAGAAGGTGGAAGGTTTGTCAGTCTCATTTTCGGAACCAACCTTACCGATGTTGTGATAACAGGTACTGCTGAAAACTGTCCGCAATGTTTGGTTCATTGAATTTGCAAATTGCTTTGTTCATAGATCATTATATTGCAGATTGAATTGTTGGTATTTCGTGGAATTTTTTTTGTCAGAAATCTATCCCATAAATTGACTGAGAAAACCTGCAACTTTCAGGTGCTAATGGTACTATTGATGGTCAAGGAGAACTATGGTGGGACAAATTTCACCAGGGAGAGCTGAATTACACAAGGCCTTATTTGATAGAACTTATGTTCTCTAGGAACATTCAGATATCCAATCTTACATTGATGAACTCTCCATCATGGAATGTACATCCTGTCTATTGCAGGTATATCTCATTGAGTTGCTCTATAAGTTTTAATTATCTGGAATTTCTTTCTAATAAAAGCAATGGAGCAATGTTGTCGTTCGGAGCCTGACGATTCTTGCGCCTGTAACGTCTCCAAACACTGATGGGATCAATCCAGGTGATCTTAAAACTGTTCTCAGAGTTTCTTTTGTTTGTAAAGATTTCATCATTTACTTAATTGCTTGTTTGTGAATTGTTCCGTGTTTTTATTAAGACTCCTGCACTAATACCAGAATTGAGGACTGTTACATTGTCTCTGGAGACAATTGTGTTGCGGTTAAGAGCGGCTGGGATCATCAGTATGGTATTGCTTTTTGCATGCCAACCAAACAACTTTATATCAGAAGGCTTACTTGCATTTCTCCATTCAGTGCTGTGATTGCATTAGGAAGCGAGATGTCTGGTGGAATTGAGGATGTCAGAGCAGAAGACATCACTGCTATCAATTCAGAATCCGGTGTCAGGATTAAAACTGCTGTCGGACGAGGAGGTTATGTAAAAGACATATATGTCAGAGGGATGACAATGAAAACAATGAAGTGGGCATTTTGGATGACAGGAAACTATGGATCTCATCCTGACAACAACTATGATCCTAGTGCAATTCCTGTGATTCAGAATATCAATTACCGTGACATGGTTGCTGAGAATGTAACCATGGCAGCTAAACTAGAGGGCATTGAAGGTGGTCCATTTACAGGAATCTGCATATCTAATGTCACAATTGGACTAACCAAAGAAGCTTCAATGGAACTGCACTGATGTTTCTGGGATTACAAGTATTGTGACTCCAAAATCTTGTGATCTCTTACCAGATCAAGGACCGAAGAAGATTACGGCATGCAATTTTCCAGAAGAGAGCTTGCCAATTGAGAATGTACAAGTTCAGATGTGCTCTTACAGTAGTAGGAAGTATTTGTGACTCTCAATGAAGGTTACACTCTTAGTTACTTGTTTTACATATGTACTGCTAAAAATTTAGCATGAATGATCAGAAAAACTTCAGAAGATTGAAATGATCTGAAGAAATACACACGGATTGTCAAGAATATAGATCAATGATGAACATTACTGACACTGTAGAAGCAACAAAGCAGAATAAATATGCATAAATGAATGCAGCACTGGAAATGTTCAAGCATTCTTTCCCCGGTTGGTCTGCTTCAATTTCCAGAACTAGAACAGACAATGAATACCTGTGAAATATAACAGTACTTGCTAAGAAATGTTTAAACTTTCAAGCATCTTCAAGATTGTAAGAGTTAACACTGGATAGTTGAATAACTAGAAACAAACCTTTGAAGCGATTGGCCGAAAAGTGGATGAAATGCAACATGTAACTAGTACGAAGACTATTAAAATGCAACATCCAAGGAAAATGGGAAGGGAATTTCTTCACAATACATACCATTATTTATTTCAGAATCACGAAAATGGGAAATTAGATCCATGAATGGGGGTACTACATGAACAATATTTTCTCTGCTCAAGGCTCTATGACCCAAATTTAGTCATGAAAAATCTGCACTACTTTTTACAATGCATTTCATGCACAAACTTTTAATATTAGCACCTGAATCCCTCAGAGGTTATCCTTCAGGTTCTTGAACATAATCTATCAAGGTCTACCAGCAATGGCAGTGGACAGCACAATGTTTCAACAGAAGAAAAATACTGTCCCATTGTCCAGTACTTATCTACAATACATTAATTTTCCCTTAGTGGGTTGGATCCGGATTGAAATTCACTGACTCTCGCCAGATGAGCTCTTTGATGTGCTCTTCGGTACATGATGGATGCTCGAAATCAACCTGGAAAGGCCTGGGGCAGACAGGTTCATCATTGATGTCGTGAAGAGACGACAAGTAAGGGTGACAAAGAGCCTCTTCCACTGCAAATACATGAAGATGTTTGATCATCCACAGATGGAGAAAATTATGACAAGGACCAAGTAGTCAAGTAAGACGCAGTGTTTGAAAATTTTAGAACCTTTTTTTTTTCCGCATACCTGTAATGCGTCTGTGGGGATCAAACACAAGCATTTTCTCCAGCAAATCAACAGAACCAGGAGACATGTTTGGAAACCGAGCTGCAAAATTCTGTTTTCTGTATTTTGGAAATTGTCTGACATATCTTCGGGCATTATCACTTCGGAGAAAACCAAGATCTGCTTCATCAGGTGAACCTATTAACTGTTTAGACAAAATGGAAAGAGAAATGCATATGCAAAT
>CAODLS012042624.1:0-16675 GCA_948243855.1 Flueggea neowawraea
CTTTGAGTTGATTAGCATCTACGTGTTTTGTTTCTCTTCTACGTGTGTAGACTCATAATCTACGTGTTTTGTACCACGTTCTACATGCATTGATCTGAATTCCAAAATATGCAATTTTTCACCTAGTGGCTTGCTACGTGCGTTGTTCCTCCGTCTACGTGCGTAGTCGTTCTTTCAAAGACTGCACATCTGATTCTTCACGTAATTTGTGTCAAAGAATATTCAAATTCAAATTCCCGATGAGCGTCTTGATTTTGTCAGCTAGTCTAACTCAACCTCGTATACGTGTGTTGCACTCTTTTTTACGTGCGTAGAATAACTCTTTAAAGATTGCACATTTCTCTTTTACGAGCCTTCAATTCTTCACAATATGCTTTTGCGTGTCTTAGTCTTTTCCTCATCAATCTGACATTCGTCTACGTGCATTACACCTCTTCTGCGTGCGTAGATCAATATTTGACACTTTTTGCTTTCTAGATCAACACATTTACCCGCATTATCTAATTAGTGCTTGCATAATTTTGCATACACTAACGTACTTTAATCATTTTTTAAGGTGCTATGTTGCCAAATATGAGCAATTATGTAATTTTACACCTATTTTATGTATGATATCAAAACCAAAGTCAATAAGTCAATACCAGGTGAACTTTTTTACACAAAGGGCTTGTGTTTGTTACAGTTAGGGTTTTACATATTGCTATTGAAGTTTGAATCTTTTGAGAGAGTGAGCGAGAGAGAGAGAGAGAGAGAGAGAGCGCAGTGAAGTGTGTTGTTTGTACTGCATTTGTAATGGAGGTGAAATTAGAGCAAAAAGACACTGCTGATTGGGTCTACAGAGGCGAAGGTGCTGCTAATCTTGTTCTTGGTTACACGGGATCTTCTCCTCTTTTTGTATGTCCTTCATTCCCTTCTTCTCAACAATTGAAGCAACGCATGCAAATTTCTTTCTTCATAATTATTTTTCTGAATTTTAAATTGTGTATCTGTCAAATGTTAGATTGGGAAGGTAATGAGGATACAGAAAGTAGCAAGAAACGTGTCACTGAAGTGTCTGAATAGTAAACAAGGGTTGACAGGACTAGAAAAACTGCTGTGGAAAGAGTCGGAGGAATTGGTTTCATCTCCTACGAAAGAAATTGCGGAGCAGCTCTATGTGCAGCATGTTATGGCTCCTTTGTTGGGTCCCAAACACGTTGATGCTGGGGTTAGTTGCATCACTCAAATTTTGGTTTCGTTTTTGTGTGTTGATTGAAATTGCAGTTCTGTTGAGAGATTTCTGATTTTGGGTTTTCTCTGAACTTTGGCAGACGCGGGTTCAAGCAACCACAGAGTTTCTGGAGTGTATTGAGAAGAAAGTGAATGGTCAGCGTCCTGCGTGGCGGATTGATACGGCCAAGATTGATACCAAACGTGATACCGTGCTTCTCATTTCTGATCATTCTTTATTTCCTGACGGTAAAGCCTTTTGTTATATGAATATCGTGTATCTTGCAATTATGACAAGTTGCGTGTATAGTTGCCTTGGGGAGAATACGCAGGATGGGTTATCATGTAGAATCTGATGACTTGCTGTGGTGCTTAATCTAATTGAGTTTGTTGTAAAATGCTGATTTATTGATACAGGAAATAGAATGATTTTGGGTATGGGACGGGTAATATTTACACACTGTTCTCTATGCCCCTCTGTTTTCCCCTGAGACTATCATGGGTATTTTTTGGTCAACCAAGTTCCTAGATCATACAACTTAAAAGGTTATCATTTATTAATCATAGCATAATGATTAAAGCATGGTATTCTGTTTCTATTCTCTTTTCAGGTGCTCTTGAAGATTGCCCCTGCTTATCTGTCGAGATAAAGGTGTTTACTTAATGTTTTGTTTGTTGTATCATTTTTGTGTTGGTTTAGTTCATCTTTTAGTGAAATTGCCTGCTTTAAGGCTTTATAACTTCTTTGTCCCCTCCCCCGGCCAAATCAAGTAGCCTAAATGCGGATTTCTGCCTTCATCAAAATACATAGATGACAAAAATGCCATTAAAAGGAGTATGACTCGCTTTGCAATGCACCAAGTCCTGAAGTTGCAACAACAGGAGGTAATATTTCTCCCCATTGTGGTCTTTGTGAGGTCAAGTAATTTCTGCATGCCGTGTGTATGACTACTGTATCAATGTTACAGCCTGAGTTGTTATTGAGAGCTTGTTCTGATGGTCATGTAATTATACAGATAACAGAGTTAAGTCAGTATAATCCGCTGGACCTTTTCTCTTGTTCCAAGGACAGAATTCATAAAGCCATCAGTGACCTATATTCCACGCCACAAAACAATTTCCGAGTATTCCTTAACGGTTCTCTAATCTTTGGTGGTTTGGGTGGTGGCACGAAGAAAACTGATGCTGTGATTGCGGAAGGTTTTGAAGATGCTCTGAGGGGCATCGTCAAGGCAGACAATGGCTTGCGCACAACAACTTTCATTCAACTAGTTGCCGAGGCAGTTTATAGTTATAGATTATTGGATCAACTTCTTGAAGTCCAAAGGCTTGATGATCATGACATTGAAGGGGCAATTCATGCCTATTATAACATTATTTCTGAGCCTTGCCTGGTATGTAAAGTAATGGATGAAACAAGAATGCCACATAAGTATACATCTTTGCATTCCATTTCTATAGATGAGAGTTTGAAGATTGTCAAGAACTACTTAATAGCAGCAACTGCCAAGGACTGTAGCATGATGATTAGTTTTCGACCGAGAACTGAAGGGGATTTCCAGTCTCCATATTGTAGTATCCATCTCCAGTCCACCAATCAAAGTTTCGATTATAAGGTGAGTAGCCATTTACTTGCTGTTTATTAGATGTTAGTTTGCATTGTCAATATCCCTTGCAACCATATGTTGGGAAAGACAATAAATATCTAGACCACTTGCTCTGTGCACCCAAAAGTGGAGGGATTGCCTTTAGTGAAGAGTAATGTGAAAAAAGGTGTGTCATTTATATCTAATGTAAATTGCAACTGCCTAGGCGAACTTCATTGACATGGATTTGAAGCCTTTAAAGAAGATGGAAGACTATTATGAATTGGACAGGAAGATAGTAAACTGCTACATTCAGATGATGGAGAGGGAGCATAGGAAAGAAAATACCCTGAGCACGGAGGGATGTCAAATTATAAATGGAGAGGCAACAATATTGTGATGAAAGATGCTTGCTTAATTGAAACTTCACTGGTAAGCACAAGTAACTGGTAAGCTTAATTTTTTCTATTATCTATCTGAGTAATGATTGCAAAAGTGCAGATCAGAAAATTTCATCTTTTGGCTGATACATCTTCCCGTTGTCTATGCCTTTTAGGGCAGAACATATATTCTCTTTGTTCTTGTTTACCCCTTAGGAGCTCCAGTGGAAGTTTCAATACCAGCATGTCACGCGCCATATTTTTCTTGCCATTAATTGCTACACTTGCAGTTTTGACTGCTGAATTGGAGCTCAATATGAAACCAATGTGTTGTTGTTAATGCTGCTGTTGTTGCTCTGGCTTTTGTGGCAAAAAAGATTAGATTTTCAAACTTTGATTTTGCCTGGGATTTTGTGAGCCAAATTTAACTATGCAACTGAATTCTATCACACAGACTGTATATGTAGGATTATGTGATGATTTGACAATTCTATAAATAGGGTTTAATTATGCTTATTACAATTCTAAATAGACTGTATAACTATCAATGCATATTACTTGGAATATGAGTTATGATGTAATTCGAATTTAATGCAGCCTGTAGAACTACATGTGGCATCTGGTCTTGCTGTTAAGTCAAGTTGATTTCATTGCTATAAACGTTTAAGCACCAAAGAGGAGATGGATAGAAAGAGAGATGGATTTGAATGCACATGTGAGTGCATCCAGGTAGCTATGCAGGTCCATTTGTTGGCTTGCAGTTTTTTGACATAGGGATCCGGGCATCATTATATGTTTGTTTTTGTCAATGGATGCCTTTTTAATGAGGGAGACGGGTAGAAAATGACAACACATTTTTTGGCTCTACAAGGAAAATAGCACATCAACTACTTGTGTGGCATTCCATCCTGAGTACACATGCACCATTAATTCATACAGCTGGATCTGAATTTACTATGGTGAATTGAGCCTGAGACCCTCTCTGTCGTTAAAATTTACATTTTAGATAGACCTAATCAAAGCACCGTTTTACTTCAATGCCACCTAATTCATGTCCAGAATCACCTAATAGAATTGAATATGCATAGCTGTAAATGTCCGGAAAAAAAACTCAGTGACTTGCTTCTTGTTTTTGTGTTAATTTTCAAGGACAAAAGAAGAAACCTTAAATTCTCTGGAAGAAAGAATTGATCTTTTAAAGTAACGTGATCTGTGTTATAGAACACTTTAAATCTGCTTCCTGGTTACCTGTGCCACCATTTCTTTTTTTGTTGATGGCATCAGATTGAGTTGATTTGATTATGTAGCTCATTGTAGTGAGTAGTAACTAGGGAGCTCATCAGATAGTTGTCTTTAATATGCACTGGACATTTTTTTGCTAATTTTATATTTTCATTTAATCTTGGCATAATTAATCTGAGTTTGTGTAACTGCAAAATCAAGACTCTAATTGGACGTTTTTGTATGTCAATTTTTACAGGCGCAGTCATATGGAGGACCTGTAGCTAATGCTGAAGGCTCTGCTGAGTCTGCTTTAATTGGCTCAGCGGAGCAATCATGGCTTCCAGTAAAATTTCTCTGGTGAATAGTTGTACCATGTTTTTAATATTGAGATGCTAAACTCCTGCATTCGTAAGAACTCTATCCATTTAGGTACTGCTGAAGTTGAGCACAAAAGGTGTCATAATTAGGTAGAAATGTTGGGGCAATTTGTTTCCATTCAGCCTGGAAAATGTCTTGTACCATCAAAATTGGTACAGAATAGGGTAACATTACTATATACTGCAGCCTTTGTGTATCACATCTATACTGAATTTTCAGTGGCAATTCTGCATTGAACAAAAAGTTTGCGTATTAATATTTAATCATTGTAAGTTACCTGAAAGCTATGCTTTGATTCATTGATAAATTTGAAGAAGAAGAATAAGGGTTGGTTGATTAGATTGATGGCTGAGGTTTTGAGTTGAGTTTTAGGTTTGGGTTGGGTTGGGTGTTTAATTTTTTATATTGAAAAAGCTGAAATTTTATTCTTGTCGGTACATAATAAGCCACATTAGCAAATATTAACGACATTTAATGGGCATTAAGGTGGTACTATAATGAGGATTTATTAAATAAATTTTCATTGAAGACTCATTACTAAATTAAGTAATTGAGATTTATATTAAGTAATTTTAACAAAAATAAGTAACAATCATAGTTATTTAATTTACCACAAATAGACATAATTTGTAATCATTAAATAATCGATTAAAAATTAAGTAATTGGGTGGCCAAATTAAGTAATCACATCAAAAATTAAATAATTTTTTAGAAGTTGTAATTAAATAATCACTCCTAAAATTAAGTAATTGGTGTTGATATTAAGTCACCAAAAATAATTAAGTAACTGGGCACAAAATTAAGTAACAAATGACCATATTAAGTAACTGTTGTTATTTAATTTTGTATGTAGTTATTTAATTTGTCTAACAGTGACTTAGAGCTTACTTGGTTCAACTTCTCGGAAAGTCATTTATCAGAAAGTGACTTTCCGGAAAGTAATATACAAATGTGCTTGGTTGTAATTTTAAATTTCTGAGAAGTGTAACTTATTGTGCTTGGTTAAAAATTGGACTTCTCAGAAAGTTGGTTAAAAAAGTCAATAATACCCTTATTATTATTAAATTTAAATTAATAATATGAAAAAAATAAAAAAATATTTATTTTGTTACATAAATATATCTCCAATTAGCAATTAAAATTATAGTTAATATTCATACAAATCTATAACGAATACTATTTTTTTTAAATTTGACAAAAATTAATTAATTTAATTAAATAAAAAATATATCATATATAATGTTTCATGTAAAATATTTTTTTTGAAATTTTTAAAACTTTCATAAAAATTTATCTATATAAAATAGTTAAAAATTTATTTATTAAATAATTAATAATTTTTTAAGAAATTAATTAAATTCATAAGTAAATAATATTTGAGGATATATTCGTAAATACAATTGTATCAGCTAAGGAAATTGAACTTTCTGACCCTCCTCAGGAAGTTACTTCCCGAAGTCAAGGGAAAGTAAAGTCTCTGACTTCCCGGGAAGTTCAACTTATTTTGTTCAACCAAGCAAATGAAGTTTTCTAACTTTCCAGGAAGTCACATTTCCCTTACCAATTAATCGTCAACCAAGCAAGTCCTTAATTTATAAATATTAAATTAAATAACATGCACCTAAATTAAGTAATAGTCATAGTTTGTAATCATTAAGTAATCAATAATTTAACACATATTAACATAATTTGTAATCATTAAGTAACCGATAAAAAATTAAGTAACAACAGCTAAAATTAAGTAACCTTGTAAAAACTGTAATTAAGTATTTATCCTAAACTTAAATAACTGAGACTAATACTAAATAATATAAGTCTTCAACAAAGACTCATTTAATGAGTTCTCATTGTAATACCACTACATTATAATGGTGTGCTAAATTTGGTCTTCTTTTGTAATGACAAGGGCAAAATTGAGATAAGAAAAGTTAAGATCAAATATGCTCTTTTAGATAAACGTTTGGGTCAAAATTTAAACTACACTTCATCTAAGATATATTAAAATTGTATATCGCAATAGTAATATCAAATATTTGGGAATAAATACATTCTAACCGCTAAACGAGACTTAAAAAATATGATCTGTGTCAAAAAAAATAGTTCTGGTATACACCAATCTAGTTGCAACACTGAGGAGCATGCGCCAAGTCCTACCTAACAACTCCACCATTGTCGAAAAACGAAAACAGAACGACAAGTCGTATTGGCTTCCTTCACGTAACTATGTAGCACCGCCACCAGTCATCCACCGTTATATTCACCACCACCACCACCACCATAATCCAGAAATTATAGCAGAGCAAGCAGAAGATGGCATCGCAGGTAATGAATTCAAACACTGAAACAACGATTACGACGCTAGACGAGGACTCACTGTTGAAATGCGCCAGTTACCTCAGCATCAAAGACGTCTCCAATCTATCCATGTCCTCCAAGTTCCTCAAACGCGTCGCCTACTCCGACTCCATCTGGCTCCGCTTCTTCAGGTCCTCTTTTATTCACTAATTGAGTTAACGCATATGGATGAGGTTGAAATTAATTACATAACCAAGCAAAGAATAGGAAGGAAATTGTTTTTTATGTGATTGGTTTAAATATGCTACAGAGAGCAATGGCCGCGAGAAGTGGTTCCGAGCTCGTCACAGGTGTACAGAATGAGGGAAGCGTACTTGGCGAGGTTTGATGCATTGCATAGGTGCGCTTTTTATGATCCTGTCGTGGTTGAGATACCTGGAAATTTTGCTGATCCTCGACCAATTGATCATGTCTTAATGGACAAGCATGAGTTAATATTTTCTCAAGTATGCTTGATGCGTATAACATTTTACTTAAACGAATGAAAATATAATCGCTGCTACAGGTTGATTTTATTGTTGATTCTGTGTTAGGGTTCATCGATTTACAGGTCAACAATTGATTCCTTGTTGAATGAGAATGGCTCTCGTTACTTAATAAACGAGCATAGGGCGAGGATTACTTGTATGAGGTACAACTTCTTAATTTTTTTCATGACTGAAAATCATCGATGCAATTCACTTTCTTTTTTTTATAAACTAAGCATGTTGGAGATTGGAATTTGTTGCTTGCATCTAGCGCTAATGTAATATGCTGTTGGAATTAATGAGAGTGGAATCTGATGATGGAATCAGAGACTTTAGTCAATTGTAATATGACAATACACTTTTAGAGACAAGTAACCTTTCCTCTCTATGGAAAGCTGACATTAGTAATATGGAGAACCTTTTCAAAGAAACAATGGCTAAAGTAGATATTCCTTTAGGTTTCTAATTTCCATATTTATTGGTTTGGAGTAGCCATTATTTCAGATAGGTAAAGGAATCTTTATGAGCATTGTAATTATCATTCCGGGAAAAAAAAGAGCAATGTAATTATCATTTCCTAATGCTTGAGAATTGATATCCGCAGATTCTTTCCACTTTGTGAAACTTCTCTCTTCAGAAGTGCAACACAAAGGGAAGGAAATGTTCTGATAACATCAAGCTGTGATGGTACCATTCGCCTGTTTTGGAAGGTATTGATAGATAATACTTTCCTTTTCGTTTGCAACCTTACATTATTTGCAGTTTTGGTTCCATTGATAATATTATCATTACAAGCTATCTCCTAAGCATTTGGAAGATATGCATTGATAAGTTTGTCATAGATAAGTTTCTGTCTCCCATCTGGTGATTTATAGTACTTTTCTTTCTCCTTTTGGTCTTTGATAATAAACATAAGAGGGTTTTCACTCCCACTTATGCACAAAAACACAGAGAGAGATGTATATTTACCTTATGTCAAATACGCATTTGTTGCAAGGGTGGTTCGTGTGTATTGCCTTGTTCCTATGTCAAACGTTGTTCTTACGCATTTGTTGCAGGGTTTATGCCAACGATGTTTTAAAGACCACAATGGACCAGTTTCAACATTGTCAGATAAGTTATTAGGGTATGAAAATTAAAAAATATTGGCTAGTGGTGGAGAAGATGGCACAGTTCGGCTTTGGGCTCAAATAGAAAACGTGACCAGCATACTCCAAGAGCTACGCTATATGGGCATCTGAAGCCTGTCAAATTGATGACAGTTGCAGAGTATGTATTTTTGTCTCTATATTGCAGCTATATGGAGATGAAGATTAGAAGAATTTAACTTGCCTTACTATTGCATCATAAAATTATTGATAAAACGGGAATGAGAAGTCTCTGAAGTAAAGTTTTTGTTTCTTTCTTCTGGACTTCAAGAACATTGACACTGATTTTATATATGCTCCTTCTTGCTTTATTGGTCATCAATATAAAGCGAGCAAGTTGTGATGTTTTTTCTGTCTTCACCTTTTTCTTTTTTTGGCTTCTCTATTTCAGGTTTCATTTAATTTTAGGAAGCAAGATTTTATTTGCAACCATGGGAAAATTTTTTCGGATTACTATAAAATACTTTGTATTACAAGCTTTGCCCAAAGTTGAAAATTCTTAGACTAAGCTTTTATTCATGAATGCTTGTGTTCCTCGAATTTTACCATTCCTTTGATGCCACTAATGTCTCTTTTTTACTTCAGGCACAAAAAGTCTCTTTTGGCAACCATATCAACAGATTCCAAGGTATTGCAATAATATTATCGTCACTTTTTTTGTATCATGTTACTTGGTTTTTTCAAGAGTGTATCTACTTTTAGGGCTTATAATGTCAAGTTTCTAACTCTTACTTTTGGCAGATTTTATATTACCATGACTGTAAATAGGTGAATATATTTAATTTTTCATGATAAATTTATTTTATCCATTTTTAAATATTATTTGCGTCAATAAATGTCGTAGAGCTTAATTTATAGATGCTAAGTTCTGATTTGAGAATCTTAAAATGGCAGCATTCTTTTTGTATAACCATAATTTATTATAAGGCACTGTTTGAATGTCAAGGAATTGGGCTTGGAATTGAAGAATTGGGCTTAATCAATTTTAATTCTGTTGTTTGGTTAAAAAAAAGAATTTGTAATTTCAATTTCATGTTTAATTCTTTAGAATTATAACAAGGCATCTTTTAATTCTTAAGGTAAGATCTAGGAATTCACAATTTTTCATCTCTCTCTCTCTCTCTTCCTCTCTCTCTTTCACTCTCACCCTCTAAAAAAAAATTTAATTGTTTAATATTAAATTCATAATAATTAATTAAATATTTAATTTATATTAAATAATTATTTTTAATTTTAATTATATTTTAATTTTGATTCAATTCCATCTCTCACACTCTCTCTCTCTCTCCCCCTCTCTCTCACTCTGCCTCTCTCTTTCTCCGTCTCTCTCTCTCTCTCTCCACCCGCTCCCTCTCTCTCTTTCTTTCTCTCCCTCTCCCCCTCTCTCCCTCTCTCTTTCTCTCTCTCCCCCTCACGACCTCTCTATCCCCCTCTCTCCCGCTCTCTCTCACTCTCCCTCTCTCTTTGTTTCTCCTTCTCCCTCTCTCTCTCTCTCCTTCTCCCCTCTCTCTATCCCTCTTCCTTTCTCCCTTTATTTCTCTCCCTCTCTCTCCTTTCTCTCCCTCTCTTTCTCCCTCTCCCTCCCTCTCCCTCTCTCTTCCTCTCTCTCTTCCTCTCTCTCTCTCCCTCTATCTCTCTCTCCCTCACTCTCTCTATCCCTCTCTCTCCCTCTCTTTCTCTCTCCTATCTCTCTCTCACTCTCTCTCTCTCTCCTTCTGTCTCTTTCTCACTCTCTCTCTCACCTACCTCTAAAAAATTATTTAATATTAAATTCATATTAAATAATTAAATATTTAATATATATATTAAATATTTAATTTAAAGAATATTTAATTATTTATTATTAAATTCATATTAATTATTTAATTTAATTAATATTTAATTATTTAAATAATCAATTTTGATTTTGATCATTTTCCAATTCTGATTCAATTTCAATTCTATATGTTATCCAAACATGAGAATTCTAATTCAATTCCAATTCCAATTCCAACATAATTGGAATTACAATTTTAATTTTAATTCTTATTCTTATTCTGCAATCCAAAAAGACCCTAAAGATAGTTTCATGTGAGATATATATATGCAAATGCAAATATCAAATACAGTTGTGATTTAAGTGGAAGTTGATATCATCGCGAAATTGTGAGTCTAGGATGCATACCATATGTAATGGATATATGGAGTACCGACGTAATCATTGATTGACAGCTTCAAGGAGTATAAATTCCTTCGGTATGTAGATAAAATGTAAGCTTTTTATATTTAATATGTTCTCTATAATGATTATGTGTATGATCTTACAACTATTTGTGAACATTATGGTGACTAATAGGTGAACTTGCCTGTTATTTGTGTTGATGCAACTTAAATATGATTATCAAATATAGAAGTTCCTCTTGGGTTTGTGTCAGTAGATAAAAGCAAGTCACAAGTGGACCAGTTATTCCTGTTGCAGCAAACTGTTATGTAATTTTCTTCTGTATTTCAATGAATCTGATGCTTGTTCTAGGTCAGGGTTTGGGACGCTACTGTTTCATCTGCTGCCCATTCTTCATGCTGTGTGGGAATGACGTGTGTACATGGTGCGCCTATAGACATGAAGTGCCATGAGTCTTTGCTATTCATTGCTGCTGGTTGCTCAGTTGTGGCTGTTGATTTGAGGACAATGCAAAAAGTTACGACTGCAGCATCTTGTGAACAAAAATTGTTTTCAGCTGCAGTTTTGCCTTCAAAGTCCTTGATCTGAACTGGAGGAAATGAAAAGTAAGACATTTTATACAGCTTCTTGTTAAGTTTTTCCTGTATACCTCCTTTTCGTGCTTTTGTGTAGTTCTACAGACAATAACCCGCTATGTTCCTTTTTTTCTCCAGTTTTACAGTTTGACTTGAACTTAAGTCATGCTAATTCATGTTTAATAACTTGGCACGTAATAATATCAACTATTTTTGTCAGCTGAATTCTGATTTTTTTTTAATGCTATTGATCCCGTCACAGATTGTTTCAACAATGATAATTGTTCAGAACAAGAAAAACATGAATACGGTTCCAAGTTTTGGGATCCAGAACCTTATAATGATGATGGTGATATAGAAATTTGAAAGCTTTAATAGCTGAAGAATTTGTGCTTGTTTGGTAAGATCGGGAGAATCCTGGACTAGGAACAGGAATAGTTGTATAACACCTTTTTTAATTTATTGGTCTGCATATCCTAAGGTAATTCATATGGTGTATGTTAGCAAACGGCTATTATATTGCTTCGAGTTTGAAATGATACTCCAATTTCTATAATTTTGATCTCAAAATTCAATAATTTGTACGAGAGAACAGTAATAGTAATAATATATTATTTTTATTTTAACAAATTCGTTTGGTAGCGCAATATTTCCTTTATTTAGCATGCACTATATAGAAGTTTTTGTAGTTTGTAATAGTGAAAATTATGAAATTATGTTAAATCTTTATGAATATTATATAGGAGTTTTTGTCTTATATAAGAATAGATAATATAATAATTTTATCTTACTTTCAAAAGTTATGTAATTAAAAAATAATAATAAATGAAAACAACAGTAGTATTTTACATGATAAAATATCTCAAAAAAGTTTCTACATATTATATGTTAATATGTATTTACTAAATAAACATATTGTGTATTTTTTCTATTATATGTTCTTAAAATACTATATGTTCGTGTGTGTTAAACACTTAATCTATATAAACTGTACGTGTAGAGGGAAACAATTACAGTTAATTAGTTATTTTAAAAAAGTTAATTATATAAAAATAGTTCTTAATCAATCTTTTTCAAAATAAAAATTTTTAATTATGATTTTTTTATACGCCCACTATATTAATATCAGTGAACAACTCGTGAAATATTCAAGGTCGGGTAGAGTGATATTTGGAAAAAAAAATTGGGTGATTTATAAAGTATATAATTCAGTTTATTTTTATCTGAGAAACTTATATTTTATGAATATTTATTCTTTCTCTATTGGTATTAAAATTTAAATGCGATCTACTTTACTATTTTTCTTCTCATTAATTATTATTTTAGTATTAATTCAAAAAAAGTGAACATAGGTAAATAATAATTCTATATTTTTTAGGAGTTAATATTTACTCGTACTTTTCATTAATTTACTAATAAAATAATAATTATTGTATTGAATAAGTAAAATGTTTTAAAAATTTTAAGACAAGTTAATATACAAAATAGAATAATATATATAAATATATTTTTAAGGAGGATCGATGAGAAGACTATTGTGATGCTCTCCACATAAACTTAGAAAATTCTTAACTATACTTGATGTGTGATTCAACTCATATACTAAACAAATAAAAAATGAGCATTTTTCTTGGGACATGCTTTTAAAGTGGATTCAGTTGTTTACATTTTATTTTTTAATTTATTTAGTGTATGAGTGGGACAATTCATCAAGTATAACTAAGAATTTTCCAAAAAAACTTAATAGAGATTTTCCTCTTTTGGATATCCGGCAATATTAGAGAACTCTTCTTCATGAATTCTTCTGCTCTTGTGTCCGTCACTAAATACGAAGATCATCAAGTGGATATACTATCCTCTAAGACGGTAAAATGAAAAAGACATGGTAATGCTACTGCAAAGTTATGAAAGCATATCAGAGTAATATTGATTCACAACCCATAAGTGGCAAATAATCAAACACCCCAAATAAAGCTCCTCCTGTAAGTAAAAACGAATTCAAGCAACTTCATTTATGGAAAATTAATTTAGTGTATGAGCATAGTCATTCACAAAGTTTTGGCAATAATTTTCCTTCATTACAACCATCTCTCTTAAAAACACTGCAAGCTTTGCATCACAACCCTTCCTGATCACAATGGATCACCATTAAAACCTCTGTCTTATTTGTATCCTGTTTCACAAAATGTAAACATCTGCACTACTGCAACTGAGGAGGGCATTTAACGTTATTAATGGAGATCATCAAGCAATAACCCTGATCAAGCAAAGCAATACAATATTCGTCTATTCCTGTTTCTTTTTCTTCAGCATCTTCCTGTTTCGAAGCCAACCTTAGGCTTAAAAATCCTATAAATAGCCCTTCATCATTAGAAACTTAAACAGTCAATTTCAAACACAACACAAAGATGAGCAATCTTGCCTTATCAGTCATTATCTTCACTCTGCTTGGAGTCGCAGTCTTAGCCACCCTCATTCCCTTGTCCTTCATGTGCTGTTTAGGCCGCAGATTTTCTGTAAAATGGCCATTCATCAATCGAGAATGCCACATATCGTGCGGCGTAAGTTTTTCGGTTTACTTTCAAATTTGTTCTACATTTCTTCCTCTCTGATTTTTGCTCCATTTCTTTTGTAGGTTCCGTCGCGTCCGACTAACTGACCTCTTGTTTAGTAGTTTTGTAAGGTTTTGACTATGGAGATGTGATTGTTGGTCGGATACGGTTATCTTTTGTTTGTTTTTTTTCGATATGATGTCTTTCTTTATTTCCAGTTGTGGGATTGTTTTGACATAGCTTAGTCGTTTTGTAAGGGTATGACTGTAAGTCACTTCACTTCTATGTGATTAACGAAAATGAACTTCAGTTTTCTTTTGTGAATGTTTTTCAATGTATGGTCACAAATTTGATGTATATAATCAACGCAGCCAAAATTCGGCCAATGTGAGGTCGATTTATAATGACGAGATGAGAGATGAAACAAAGCAACTAGAGTGCATAGTTAAGAGTTTGCAAATAACCATTGAGATCGGTCGACCTTACCCAATTCTATCTAACTTCGCCATCGTATATAATTTTCTTACCTAAGATAACTAATCACGAGATTATTACTAGACAAAAGCAAACACAGACAGCATGTACAAACAGAGAAGAAGCAACATAAGCATTATTTGTGAGTTGTGTACCTTGAAATGTAATCCACAGAATTTTTCTACATAACATTAGATGCTTTGTGTCCACTTATTAAGTTTTTTTTAGTAATAAATTTAAGTAAAATAGTCCGCATTACAAAAATTAAGTTTATCTTTCTTTGAATTACTCTTTTATCTGAAATTCAGAAGTAAATAAAAATATTACTTTTTCGTGATGAGAAAATAGGAACTTTAACTTACATTTCTGTTACAAAGACTAGCACCATATTCTTTCAATGCGACGATATGTCGTTGAAAACGAATAAAAAACGGCATGTCGTTGGATAAAACTAAGATCGCAACTCACAAGTCACCACGAGCCCCAACTTCACTCCCTCTCCATTTCACTCTGCAAATCTCCGATCAAACCACCACCAGATCCACCACTCCTAAACCCCTAACCTCCCCGAAAACCATGCCCACCACCGCCACAACAACCCTCCTCCTCCTCCTCCTCCTAACAATCACCACCACCACCACCGTAACGTTCCCAATCCCCGGCCTGGACTCATTCCTCTCGCAGCAATCCCACGTGGACCCACAAGCCACCAACGACTCCTTCCAATCCCTTCCTTCATCTCTCAAGAAACCTCTCTCTCACTCTCTCCCTCTCCCCATCTCTTCTCTCATCAACTCTCTCCTCTCCCTCTCCCTCCCTCTCTCTCTCCACGTCAGACTCGTGGGTCCCACTTTCCCCTCCGACTCACCTTCTCTTCTCTCCACCTTCCTCTCCTCCACCCACTCCTCCGATCACTTCCACGTCCTCGCCCCTGACCCTTCCCCTTCCCCCAACCACCGCCTCGCCGTCACTCACTCCCCTCATCTCGATGTCTCTCACTCTTCTCCTTCTCTGTCCTCCCGCCTCTCCGCCGCCATCTCCTCCGCTGTCTCCGCCACTCCCTCCTCTCTCCGCTCTCCGCTACTTTCTGTCTTCTACGATGTTGTAGATTCAATAATCAAGCAGGACTTTGAGAAAGAGAAACCGGTGGCTGGAATTTATATATACTTGATCAATTTGGGATCTCAGTCGAGGAACTATGCTTACAGTTACTCCCATGGGGACTCGTCGCCAGGGTTCACCAAGTGTTTGGGGAGTATCTGGACCGGGGCGGAGAGGTATCTGTGGATTGATCTGGCTGCGGGGCCTGTGGACTACGGCCCAGCTTTGTCCGGCGACGGGGTGCTTCCTAGAGGAGAATTTCATCCTCTGGCGGCGTTCCATGGCCGCCCTAAGTCACAGAAGGCGGTGCTGGCTGACTTGGCTTCCTTGATTTGGAGTGCTTATAAGGTACTTCTTGTGCCCTCGTTGCGAATTCCTGTGCATTTTGAGACATCTTTGATTGTTGAGTTTATTCACGTGTATGGTTCCGAGAGTGGGAAGGATTCTAGTGGTTTGGACTGGAAGTTAATTGAGAACGCTTTTAGGGATGAGGAAGGTGGTGGGTTGTTGTTAGGGGATCAGTCTTTGAGTTTTCGGAATTATGAAGTCAGTTATGAGAAGTGTTCGATCTGTTCTTTTGCCATTTCGCGGTCTATTAATTCTTATACGTCGAGGTTCTTGTTTGATAACTATACATTGATTGTGAGTGAGTATTTGGATTCTAAGAGGTTGTATCAGATTCTGTCGGACTCTGCTGAGGAGTTTAGGCGAATGGCAGGAGTTCCTGAAGAGGATTTCGGGAGAGTTCTTCCAGTTTATGTGTTTGATTTGGATTATAATACATTGCTGTTGCTTGATCGGTATCATCAGTCTGTTGCATTTAGGGATATGATTATTGCTGTGAGGACTAAGAATACGCAGACTGTGAGTGATTATAGTTGCAATGGTCGTCATGTGTTTACACATACTAGGGAGCTTGAGAGGCCGCTTGTTGGTTCGATACTGCAGAGTATGTGGGGAGTGTCACCGACTCATTTGTCATGGAGTCCAAGGCATAACAATACTTTGGTTGATTATACCTGGAGTGTTGGGCATACTCCGTTTGGGCCTTTCTCCGAGAGTTCA
>CAODLS012042694.1:0-22840 GCA_948243855.1 Flueggea neowawraea
ACGTCAATCTATGTCTCACGTACGTTAGGGTACCCTGACGTACGTGTATGGACATCTCACGTACGTTATCGGGGCTCAAAATCAATTCTGGACACACCATGCCCGACCTCACGTACGTCACTATTCATCTCACGTACGTGAATCATCATGGAAACCCAACACACGTACGTCAATCATTGAAAACATGTATTCTGCAAAAACAGTGCCTAACGTACGTTAGCCTGAAGCTTACGTACGTTAGAGTTCCATAACGTGCGTTATACTTATATCTGCGTGCGTTATAAGCCTTGTTTCTCCTTTCTTGACTCTACCTTGTTACCAAATTCATTCCAGATCATTTCTAACACTTAACAACATCCAACCTAATATGATTACATCATTCACCATCCATTGGTATTCTCAAAAGTCCTCCATATCATATTCGAAAACTATAGGGATCATAATTGAAAAGTATGAGATATTACAATACCGATATCCTTATTTCCATAAAATAATGATAGAAAATATGGTGAAGGAGATGTTATCAACTTCCATAATACGGCCAAGTTACAGTCCATTTGCTAGCCCGATTCTTTTAGTCAAAAAGAAAGATGATAGTTGGAGATTTTGTATTGACTACATGGGTTTAAATGATGCTACTGTTAAAGACAAATTCCCTATACCATTGGTGGAGGATTTGATGGATGAGTTAGAAGGGTCACATATTTTCTCTAAGATAGACCTACGATCCAGATATCACCAAATTCAGATGGCACCTGAGGATATCTACAAAACAACTTTTAGAACTCACCAGGGGCATTATGAATTTAAAGTGATGCCATTTGGCCTCACTAATGCCCCTGCAACCTTCCAAGCATTGATGAACCATGTGTTTGCTGCCTATTTGAGAAATTTTATTCTAGTCTTTTTTGATGATATTCTGGTTTACAGTAAAAATTTGCAGGAACATTTGGAGCATTTATGGACTGTTCTTGGAGTTCTAAGGAGCAACAATCTTTTTGCTAAAACGACTAAATGCTATTTTGGGGTGGAAGAAGTAGAGTAACTCAGACATATAATTTCCAGCAAGGGTGTATCTACAGATCCAAAAAAGATCGAGTCATTGAGGCATTGGCCAGAACCTAAGACCTTAAAAGCCTTGAGAGGTTTCCTGGGGTTGACTGGATATTACAGGAAATTTATCAAGGGTTATAGAGCAATCGGTAGACCATTAACTGAGCTATTGAAAAAAGACAGTTTTAAGTGAGTGAAGATGCCACAACAACTTTTCAGAGATTGAAACAAGCCCTATGTGAAGCCCCTGTGCTAGCCCTTCCTAATTTCAATATTCCATTTGAGTTGGAAACAGATGCATGTGATATAGGAATATGGGCTGTTTTGTTGCAAAAAGGAAGGCATATCACCTATTTCAGCAAAGCTCTCTGTCAACGTAACAAAGGGCTATCGACATATAAAAAAGAGTTATTGGCTATACTGGCAGCAGTTGACAAGTGGCGCCACTATTTAGAGACAACACCTTTCATAATTAAGACTGACTATTTCAGTCTTAAATACTTGCTACAACAGAAGTTAAGTTCGTAGCTTCAAAAGAAGGGGTTGACTAAGCTACTTTGGGTTGAATTATCAAATTCAATACAGGAAAGGGCGAGAAAATAGTGCTGCAAATGTTCTTTTGAGGGTTTATGAGGATACTACCATTGAAGAAGAGTTACAGGCAGTTACAGTCCTAACTCCAGCTTGGTTGAATGAAGTAAGTGAGAGCTATGAATGAGATTCAGAGATTGCTGACATTATTCAACTGGTGGAAGGTACTCCTAACCCTAATCCTAATTATTCTTATAAGGATGAGCTACTAAGGTATAAGGGAATGCTAGTTATTGGTAAAATGAAAGGTCTTAGGAGAGCTATTCTTAATGAACTGCATGCATCTCCTGAAGGAGGACATTTAGGTTACCACGCCACATACTATAGAGCAAGGCAACAGTTCTATTGGCCTAATCTAAAGAAGGGAGTTAGAAAAATGGTGAAAGAATGTGACACCTGTCAGCAATGCAAACACGAAAACATTCCCTATCCAGGTCTACTAGAGCCTTTACCTATTCCGAAGGGTGCGTGGGAGAGTATCAGCATGGATTTTATAGAAGGGTTACCTACTTCAGATGGTAAAAATACAATTATGGTGGTGGTAGATAGATTCACGAAATACAGTCATTTCATCAGTCTCACACATCCATTTTCTGCACTCACAGTGGCTCAAGCATTCCTAGCAAACATATATAAACTGCATGGGCTACTGGAAAGTATAATTTCGGATCGAGACGCTATTTTTACCAGTCAATTATGGCAGGAGTTATTCAATCTAATGGGGAATAAACTCAAGATGAGTTCCTCCTATCATCCTCAAACAGATGGCCGAACAGAACGGGTTAACCAATGCATAGAGTCCTACCTGAGATGCGTGACTTCCAACAATCCAAGGAAGTGGTGTAGGTGGATTTACCTTGCGGAGTGGTGGTACAATACCACTTTCCATTCTTCATTGGGTATGACCCCTTTGAAGCACTTTACGGATTTAAACCGGCTGTTCATTCTGCTTTAGTTGACAAAGAGCTTAAGAATGTCTCGGTGGCCTCATTCCTACAAGAAAGAGCACAGATGGTGAAAGAACTTCGTGAACAATTGTTGAAAGCTTAAAGTAGAATGAAGGCTCAAGCAAACAAAGGAAGAAGTGAGAGGAGTTTTCAGGTAGGCGATATCGTTTACCTTAAGCTCCAACCATACCGACAACAGTCTGTGGGGAAGAGATAAAATCAAAAGCTAAGCCTAAGATTTTTTGGACCCTTCAAAATTCTGGAGAAAATTGGTGATGTGGCCTACAGATTACAACTACCAGAGGGAAGCCATGTTCATCCTGTCTTCCATGTATCACAATTGAAGCAGAAAGTGGGTGGGGGTACTGTAGCAGACCCTAAACCACCCAAAGATTTGGGGAAATTGGCTACAATCACAGAGCCAAAGGCGATTTTTGATAGAAGAATGGTGAAGAAGAAGAAGAATGGAGCTGGGGTTGAGTGACTGATTTGGTGGAAGGGGTTCGGAGTTGAAGAGGCAATGTGGGAGGATGCTGAAGATATTAAGTCCCAGCTTCTACCTTTTGTACTTCAAGAAGATTCTTGAGACAAGAATCATTTTTTAAGGGGGAAAGGATGTCGTGTGCCTAATGCGACATGTCGTCTTGATGGTTTTAATTGTAGGTTTGTGATGGCATTTTAGTATTTCAGTTTGTCGTTTATGTTTCAGTCTTAATATTCCAATGTTTTCTTATTAGCTGAGGTGTATAGTTAATTACACCAGTCCTTATTAGGAGGAGTATGGTAAAGATCAGTATTATGATTAATACACAAGAAATATTCCTCTCTCTAATTCTCTCTCTTCCCCTCTGTTCCTTCGTCTCCAATCCTCTCTTCTCTTCTAGAACCATAACATAATGGTGTGCAATACAATTAAAAGCAGGTGGTTCAAGTAAAGACTAATACGTTAAAAGGGTTCAACTTGGGGTATAATATCCAGCTATCCTTCCACCTTAAAGTCAAAACTTTTTGGTCCTTCATTTGACATTCTTGCTCCATCCAGCCAATCATTTTAATTACATCTACATCAATTCAAAAAATCTTCCTTCTCCAAACCGCTCGTGGGTTGCGACCAGAAATTTCAAATAAATTATTTTTTTTTGTTTTCGATGCTACCGAACAAGAAATACTTGACCCACTCTATACTACATTTACAGCCTCTATTGCTCAAGCAAAAAGCTCAGTCAGAGTTGCTGGCAGGGAAAAAAATAAAAGAAATTTCTGAAAAAAGTCTGGCATTTAATTTATTTAAAGTACCTAAAATGCAATTGACAAATTCAATCGTGTATAATGGAGGAAAAAATATATTATTTTGGGCAAAATGTAAATAAGGATTGGGATAATCATTCAGTTAAATTGGATATTTTTTTTAGAAAGAAAAGAATATCCATTTCTGAGACGGCAAATGATGCTTTAATTACAAAAGGATCGGGACAGACTTCAGAATTGGACTATTATTCACTTACTACACTGAAATCAAGGCAAATGTGAAAAAAAGTAAAAATAAAAAAATCTAAATTAACCAAAGAAAAATAAAATAAAATATTTTTGGACCTTTTGGTTTTGTTATCTTGTGGAGGATCGGCGGTGTGCACTATGCGCATTGCGCACTCTTTGCCATGGAAACAAATAAAACCAAACCCCAGCGCGTCACGCAATGCCACGTGTCAGCAGATCTGCACCTGGGGCCCCACCTCTCGGCGGTAACGAAACACTGCTGAACACTCCGGCAACTCTCCGAGGTCGGCGTACAACGACTCGTCCTCTTCTCTCATCGGGAAAAACAAGGCGCTCTTCTCCTCCTCCTCCGCCGAAAAAATATGGCTGTGAAAAATACTCGACGACTTCGTCGTCGTTGCTGCCTCCATCCCTCCAAACCACCCGAATTCATCCGCCAGAGACTCATCTCGAAGATCCGCGAACCTTTCCTCGGGCTCGGGCTGCGGAGGAGTGGAGATATTTTCTTCCTTGGCAGTAACTTCTGGTTTGGGGGACGCAACGTCGTCGTTTTGAGTATTGTCGTTGTGGTGGTTATTGTTGTTGTTGTGGTGGTGGCCGCCGTGGGTTCTAGAAGGAGGTGGCCAGGGGTGGTTGTGCTCACAGGAGTAGGTCACAAGTAACATTGTGGGGTCCACTCGGCTTCTCTCCACTTGCTTTCTTGCCGGGCAGCCCTTTGAGCTGCTACACCTATAGTATCCTCTGCCCAACCAAAACCAAATTGAGATTAATTAATACTAGATAATCTCACGATTAACTCAAAAGGAATTCAATTAATTAAAGTTGTTAATTTTAATTACCTGGGGTAAGGAGAGCCCTTGATGGGTTTCTGGCCGTACTTTCGCCAAGCCCAAGAGTCGGACGGCGGAAGAGCGCTTTCTCCCTTCAGCCGTGACCCTTCGACGTCCTTGATTGGTACTGACACTACTCTCTTTTGTATGCCTCTCTTACTGTGTTCATTAATTAAACCCACAAATTAAAGAAACCATTAGCAAAATGTACAAGTTTGATCATGATCATCAACAAAGTATTATCGACAAATAAAAGATGGATATTGATTACCTTCTTTTGGGAGACGAAAGAGAAGCTATCTTCACAGTAGAAGGAGATTCAGGACCACTTTCTTGACCAATGTCATTCTCTTCTTGATCATGACTACTCATTAACGGGTGCAGTTTTTTTCTAAACAACTTGGAGTCCATTTGATCTTAATTATCTAACACCTGTGGCTCTTGCTGGAAATTATGAAGAGAGAAAGAAAAAGGGTTGTGGTGGTAGAGGTTAAGGAAGATGGTGAAGTGGAAGGAGAAAAAGAAAAGGGGAGAAGGTGGAGAAAGAGAGGAGAATAGAGGTTTAAAAATTGGCCGCCATGTTGACAGATGAGCTTTTGGGCATTAGTATATGGAGGACGTGCAAGCTAATGTGAAATTACCATTTCTGTAATTGGTTTTCATATTGCCATTTGATTGCGACTCTTAATTTATTCATTTCCTTATTCTGATCCCTTCAAGCCCCGTTTACCACTCACATCTTAATTTATTTCCCACCCTTTTAATTATATGTTCCTAATTAATTTCCTGTTGTTTAACAATTCTTTGGTTTTTGTATTTTCTTTTAATGTAACATGATTGCATAATGATATCGAATTTGTGAGTTGTCTTATCATTAGTACTAAACCCCAGCTAACTCCCTCTTAAATAATGGATTTCTAGCTCATGTTTGGAATATACAGAAAGTAAATGGTACTACGTATGATTTTTTAAAAATTTAATTTTGATTTAAAAGGACAAGAGGTGTGATAAGATTATCCATTCCCTTAATTACTATATTAGTTCCTATTGTTGGTGACTTCATCAAATTTGTCATTGTTTCTCTCAGATCCCATGGGAATTAGCTCCCCAGTTCTCAAAACTCCATCTTACTGCCATAATTTTATCTTTTAATACCATATTTAATCTTTGATTGCAGGGAAAGTCAGGTTGAACCTATCTTAATCTCCTTGTTAATTACTATTAATTATAGTTTATATCAAGGAGCTGTTCTTTTCACCAAATTTTCCAAGAACCCACCACAGGCCTGACGTAATTAGTTTAGGTTAATTAATTAATCTTTGTTGATTCAAAAATATTGCCTTGGTCAGTAATTTTGCGTCTTGTATTTCCAGCAAGAACGTAAGCGCACACATTTAAAAATGAACGTAATGTTATTTCTCTTAGTTCTCTCGGCAAAAGAATTGAAATATTGATTTTTCATGATCTGCTCCGTAATAAGCCAGCCGACTAAGGAATTCAGAGAACTATTTGCTGATAATGATTTGTTGAATTAAATCAAAATAAAATAATAAATCTATTCAAAATTAGCACTATATGTTCACCGCTGCATACATTTTGTTTAATCATGTTTTCATGACATCTCGAGATAAAATAAAATAAACCTGTCATAATGGTAGACTAAAAAGGATATATTAATTTACAAATTTAGAATATGTATGGCCAGAAATAAAAAACACGGTCGTGAACTTGCATCTTAATACATTGACTAGTTGTTGCTTAGTTCGATTAAGAAAATATTGATGGATTTCAATATTTTTTTAATAACTATAATATAATTGACGAGACAAGTTTTTATAGCAACCAATTATGTGTCAGTGCAAAAATAATTTCTTTGTTCATAATTTAATTTGCAGTTTCAGAACTCACTTCATTAATTCAGAAATCATACTAAAATTGTGGAACAATTATTAGTACTAAAAAGCCTGGAAATTAAGATGCCCTGTTCTAGATATATAATTTATAAGAGGACTAATCCTACAAAGTTGACCAAGTCAGTTATTGCTATTTAATTTCTGTGTCTCTTCCGAATGGAAAACGAGATGGCCAATTTGTGACTTTTACATCAAAAATATCAAAAAAATTAGTATTCTAGACTTCATTGATGCGTGAAGCAATGTGATCACTATGACATTTTCTCTATTACTAGCTAGTTGTTGTAGATATTTTTATATTATTAATATCATTTAAGTATGACCTTCAATATCAATAATACAGTAGCTATAAATAAATAATTTCCATCTCTGACTTCCATTAACCACGGCAACTTTCGTGCCTCTCGCACCAGTCACTCCTCTTTTTTCCCATTTCATCCCGATTTGTTTATTGCTTCAACTACATCTGCATGAAACTGAAACTTCCCCATTAGCTTCCTGGGTTTGTTATTTATTTTTGGGGGGCTATCCTTACTAAGTGCCAACGTATACTTTTTCAACAAGACAACAAATGAATGGCAATTCCTATAATCATGTTTATTATTTTTTGTGACACACCAAATCCCAGTAACATGTCGATAGAAGTTGATAAATATGGAGTGGAGCAGCCGTATCTGTTGTGTGAATCTCTGGCATTAAAGCTTGAGATCCCAACAATGGCCAATGGAATGTATTTCACATGTTGTCTTGGCCTTTGATGAGCCATTCGACTCGGTGGTGGTGGATACGTTGCTTTGTTATGTTGCATTAACTCTTGCTTTAATTTTGATTTGACTGTCACAAGTTATTAATATTGACTTAGCCGTCACAGCTTGATGATAAATTTATATATTGAAGATATTTGTCAAACTAATTTCTTTTAAAAATCAACTAATTACGTTTTGTCATTATTTGAGAGCCAAAGCCGAAACACAGTTTCAGTCTGGGTGTTATTAGACACAGCAAATGAATAATCTTACTTATATTAACATAAAATATTGTTCACTTGGAGAAATGTCTATATTAGTATTTCAAATTTTAATATAATCGATAGGTGTTTTCTTGACTATAGAATATCCTTTTGTTTTCAATAATTCATCCTGCATCATTTCCTTTACCAATTCTTTGGTTAATTATTTAGTATTTCTCGAAGGAAAAGGAAAATTAAAAAAAAAAGAAAAGTCTAAAGCAACATAAAAATTTTAATATCTATCTGGTCTCTGGTAAAAAAAAAAGATCATAAACTATTATATTGAATTATTCATGATAACAATTTTTTTTCCAACAAGTGTTTATATTTAACATTCAAATCTCTACTTTGATATATAAAGTTTATATAGGACCATTATGCTAAACCTAAAATTAAAATTATCTTTAGAAAAACAAAATTAACTAAGTTGATATCTTAGAGTTTTTTTTAAAAAAAAAACGTTGATGTCTTAAAGTTAATTGATACTAGAAAAATTTTTGGCGGAGATCAAATATGTAGATTTTCTTTTCTCCTGATAAAAACTAATTACACTTACAAGAAGATGAAACAAATAATTTTTAATAGGACTGTAAGGTTCAACCGTTAAATTTTCCAATCTATTCGCAATCAAACTGCAATTTGTGATTATTCACTCATTTTAAATGATTGTGAATGATAATTTGTTCAATTCTCTGTTTGTGGTTTGGTTGCGGTTAATTCTTCTTTCTAATCATCAAAATCCAACTGCAACTGTACAACCGTATATATATATTTTGAGTGCTAGATTTTGCACAATAGTTGTTAGATTTTGTATAATTTAGTTGGGTAAAGACTTGACCGGTTTATAATTATTTTTATGCAATTGAACATTGCATATTTTGGTGGCAAATAAAGAATATATATGAATTGGTTAAATTAGCTAAGGGCTAATTGATAAATAAATATTACCAAATTGCATGTGTTTTGAGAAGATCATAAATGTAATTAAGGCAATCATGATTATGATTTGACCGTCTTGAATATTAGAACAAGAATTATAATGAAACAATATTTTAAATATTTTTTTTATCTTTATTTTCTTTTTTTTTACTGTTAGAAAGAAGTACTAACTGTCAAACAATAGTGAATTAAATAAATTATCTTTTTTTTTGCGGTTAATAATAGTATGTTTATATTTCAAATTCATATATTAATTATATCGACTACTTATTATATATTAACTGCAAAAACCACCTGCATCCAACCGCGTTCGCATAATTAATTTGGACGGTTCCAACCGCATTTGCGGTTCAACTACAAATACAAATATTTTCAACCGCAATATGCGGCACAATTTGGTTAAAAGTTTAAAAACCCACCCAAATAACACTGCTTACACCTCTAATTTTTAACTACAATGAAAGTTGCAAGAGCTTTTATAATCTTTCATATTCAAGGTGCAATGCTTCTTCACTAGTCGGGTCACATCCTAAAGAGTTAAGCCTAATGATGGACGGTCAAGATGATTATGACATCAAAACTTAGACTTACAATATTTATCCTCATTATATTATTTGTTTCTTTAAAAACGGGGCCACAAACTCCCTAATTAATCCATCCTTCTTATTAGAATCAATCAATGATATAAACAAAAAAAAAAGGTTCAGATATAGTTTATCCCCCTGTACAATTACAAAGTAAGGTCTTAGTCCGCGTACTAAAAACGCATATGTGTGAACCTTCTAACATAAATATTAGCTTACAGTTAAAACATAGGGCAAAAATTGCCACAAATATTATTTTTGAGATACAGCAAAAAAATAGTCGTTTTAAGTGTATAATAATTAATAAAACCTTAATTTCACAATTGTACCAGCGCAAACTAGTGGATTAAGCCAAAATCATATAACATTCTTAATTGAAATACACAATTTATAAGGTCCGTCCAGAGCTGATATGCTTGAGGATAGAAAAAACCCTTTAAAAGTATATATTACTGCGGTCCAAAATGGCTACCTTGACAATATAGTTCTACCATAAAATACAGGTTATTTTGACAACTACAAGGACAAGCAAAAATCTGTATGGTTTTCCAGGAATACACATTTACCTAAGCGTTTCATAGTTGTCAAATTTGTTGCGTGTATGAATCAAGCCAAATGTGTACATGATTAGTTTTAGATTTGAAGAGGATTATGATTTCGGCTTTTGGCCGTATACGAGAAGAGTCTTTGCTTAACAAACAAAAATCTTTCCAGTGCCTTCAAATTGGAGTAACTTAATTGGAGAGTTTGAAATTATCAACAATATGTTCCTAGACCACTAAGACCAGTAAGAGAATTATTCAATAACTACTATATGAATGATTAAAAGAAGCTATGGACGAACTAGCCATCACCCATTTGAGCTAAAACCAAAAGAAAAAGTGCTTCACCCATTTTGATGATGAGGCATTTTAATGTCTGGATTATATCTTTCTTGTTGTGCCGTACTCAGCTACGCCGTGAAAGTCCAGACCATATCCCCACTGCTATGTCATAGTTCAACATTTACAGTGTAGAAACTTTGAGTTTTAATTATCTTTTTAATTTGGAGTATTATGATTGACTAATGAACTTTAGCTTCGTTGCCCAAAAAAAAAAAGCTTTAGCTTCATATTATTCAAATATTTTTAAACCTAAAATTTAAACTCGAGAGTTCTAATCTATATTAGCTATACTAAACCTGTCTGTATTGGGTCTGTAAGCTTGACATTTGGCACTAATATAATTATAACATCTGGCATCACATTTCTGTTACACTTTTCTATCTCAGTCTCTCTCCTTCGTCAGTTTTGCTTTGCTTCGTCTTTCTCGCTTGACAACATCTGTGAAACATTGTTTTAAACCTAATTTCATGGCATTTGTTTTTCCTCTTTCTTCTTCTTCTTCTCGCTGCCGCTCTTCTTCCGCTTTTCTTCTTCTTCTTCTTTCTTTAATCGTTGCAAGTCTGCGTTTTCCTTCCATTTGTTTGATTTCCGATCTCTCAGCCCCAATTTTTCACCTGATTGGGTCATATTGTTTAGGGTTTTTTTTCCACAGTTCTCCTGAAGGTGGAGGCGGCGACGCATCAATGCTGAGTCGAAAGGGTCAATTCAATTTTTGTTAATTCTTTTCTGATATGACATGGTTGAAGACTCATATTGTTTGGGGCTTTTTCCCCCTTTTTCACTGTTCTCCTGAAGGTGGAGGCCGCAATGTATCGATTGATTTGCAAAGGTTCTGTTTGATAATAGAAAATTATAAAATAACTTCAAAGATATTTAGTAAATTAATTAACAATTTATTTTAAAAATATTTAAATTATAAATTAATTGATATATATGTTTAAATAAAAATCGCATGAACCACGGGTTGATAATCTTGAGATGGCAAAGTGGATTTTGAAAATTGGTGATGACAAATATACGAGAAAAATGATTGTGTAGTTGATTTTGATATATCATATGATATACTTATAAGATATTCTAATAATAACAGTTTATATTCACATAATTTTTATGTTTTATTTTATCTTTTCAATTTTAGACAATTTTTTCTTATAATTTTGAATATTTATTATAAAAAATAAAATAAATTCATAATATCCCAAAGCAACTTTTAAATTACAAAATCATCAATATTTATATGAAAATAAAAATATATTGACGGTATCTGGGGCATCACTCTAGTCACAATAGTTAATTCACAGCTTGTATTCCTATACCACAAAATTACAACGGGTGGAAAAATAGATAATTTACAGCTGTTTAATTTCATGCAGTCCCGTCAAAGATGTTTCCCATAAGATATGTTTGGTGGTCGTTCTTTTAGGTAAGGGCCAATTACACAATTATACTAAAATAAAATACTATTTTTTAAAAAAAATATCTCAAGTTTGTAAATATTAAAAATACAACCCAAAAATAACATTTTTTTGAAAGCGCGTGAGAAATTGCCAAATTTTTGTGAGAAAATGATTTTTTTAGGAGCAAATGATTTTTTCTAAATCAGATTGTGTTTTGGGTTTACAACGATTCACAATAGTTCACAAATACACTACACAATTCATATTTTCAAAACAAAAGTGTAAATAATTTTTAAACCATTTTTTTCTTTAAAAATATTTTTTAGGATCGATTTTGACGTTCATAATGGATCACAAAATAGTGTACATTATATTGTACATTATTGTGAACCATTTTAAAATGGTTCACAACGGTTCACAAAAGACAGGCATACACAATTTATATTTTTAATTTTAATACGTTTTTTTATTTTTTGGCATTTATAATAGTTCACAAAAATAATATATATTATATTGTATATTATTGCAAACCTTTGTGAACCATTTTAAAGGGTTCACAACGATTAACAAATAGAGCACACAAAATTTAACAAATTTTTCATTGAAAAATATTTTTTAAAGCACTTTTTAGGTTCACAATGGTTCGCAACGGTGTACATATATTATTATGAATTATTGTGAACAAAAAAAATAATATTATTTCACAAAATGTAATAAATAGACAAAAAAATGGAAAAATGGCAGTCAAGAGCATTAAGGTAAATTTAACAATAACAAAACTAAAAACCTAGGGTTTCAGCCATGCCGCCACCCCCTTCAAAGAACCACAGCGCCATTGCCGCCATCCTTTCGTGTCACATCTCGCCGCAGCTGCCGTCCATTCCCAACGAAGAGCGAGGATGGAAGAAGGAGAACCGGAGTGAGAGAGGAGACGAAATCGTGACGGAGGAGAAGATCGCCGACGAAGAGGACGAACCGAGGAGTGTTGTTCGACGAAGAGGCCAAGAGGGTGGCAAAGCGACCAAATCTCGTGGCGGGGGCGTAGAGGAGTGAGAAGAGGCCGAGAAGGAGAAAAGGAGAGAGATTGACAGGAAAAGGAGAGATACATAAAGGAGGGAAGAGGAGAGAGACGACATAAGTGGTGGTAAGGGCTGCAACGTGGCAAAACTACGGTTTGGGGTGGGGTGGGTGGCTAGGGTTTGGGTAGGAGAGAGAGTGAGAGAGAGAGAAAATTGAAGAGAGAGATAATTAAATAAATAAAACAAAAAATTTAAATTTTATAAAATAAATGTGGCATTTTTAAAATTTAGTTTCAAATATGTGACATTTTAAAAAAGCAAACATAAAAATTGTTATTTCTATAAAATTAAAACATGTATTGATATTTTTAAAAATGATGGCTAAAAAATTAACTAACCAGTGTAATTAGCACTTTAGGTGATACACTATTGAATGTTGAAGTTGATAAAAGGCTAAGAACCCAAACCGGGATTTTGTAAGACGCAAAGCCGACAACGAACAACGTCAGGCCAGTGTGAAGGAAACTAATGGGCCACGGCCAGCACCTTTGAAAACGACTTTATCTACATGTATAAATGTTGCAATGTTTCCGGCAATAGAATTTTTACGAAATATTCAAATTAGCACATATGTCAGAGAGAAAAACAAATATGACGATTCTTTTGTTTTCTGAATTCTCAATTTTGTTTTTTCTTTTTCTTTTTTCTAATAACCAAACTGACAAGAAACAATTTTGATTTTGTGCATGATAACAAGAAGGGAACAATAACATGAAACACTAATTAACTAGATTACAAGAGTCGTCATTAATGGATTAATAACAACGTTAGCCCAGTGGTTTCTAGCTAGCTAGTTCTCTATGCTTGATCCTGTTCCGCTCTCTCTAGATTGTTTATCGATGGCTTGGAGCAAAACTTGAGTGATATCCTTTATATCTGGATCATCAGCTTTATCATATTCTTTATCTGCTACAACAATGGCTTCCATGGAGAAATATGACTTGCATGATGCTTTAGCATGTAATACAATAAGACCCATTTCTTCAAAGACCTCCAAGATTTGTACTAGGTAATTGTCTCCTTTCTTCTCACACACCACCCTCACTACAAACCCTTTCCCTGCCTTCTCCACCTTTACTTCTCTCTAAAAGTTAATACAAAAACTATGCATTTGTTATTTTTATAGAGACTATAAGAAAGAAAGAAAGAAAGAAAGAAGCATGTATTACCTTAGGCAGTTGGACCTGGTCCATGAGAGTTAAACATGATTTTTTGATTTCAGTCAAGCAGATAAGTTCTCTTTTGATAGCCTCCAACTTGAGTTTGAGTAGGTAAATGTAGAGAAAAGCATCCTTGATGATGCAGTTCTTCTTCACCTTCCAAAAAAAAAAACAATTAATAAAGTTATTGAAGCTTCAATACTATTGTTTTCTTGAATTTTCACGAAGTATTTGGAGGAGGTGATTGTTCTTACTGATTTGGAGGAGGTGATGGTTCTTAAAATGTGAAGCTTTCGACGCAACGCAACTCTCCTTTGCAACCTGTTCGACACCATCTCTCTCTCTGTCTCTTGTCTCTGTATATTCTATCTGTTTATACTAATGATTTGTAAGGAGAGAAGCAGCTTGGCTTTTTATAGAGAATGAGAATGATATGAAGAGAATGAGAGGATTCAGTGGATTTTGTTTTGGGATCTTGGATTGCAAATTTTCAATTATTTATTCTTTGTCTTACATGAAACTCTCAAGTGAATTATTACTATTTGGAAAAAAATTTATATAAGCATCTAATAAGGACAAGGCCCTATTGCATTGTTTCACAATTACTTTTATGCACAAGAGATTTATAGAAATAAAGCTTTAAACATCATTTCAATTCAAGTTCTTCTAGTGACTGAAGGGAATTTTTTATTTAAATATGTGAAGACAACCAGTTTGAGGACAAATAATTCCCATTGGGAAATGCGGGCGGGGGAAACTAGAATGCTAATATATAGCTCCTTGTGAACCTATAAAAGCAATATAGATATACCAATAAAATAATAAAATATGTCATTTAAGCTAAATTTTTTGATAAATATTCATTTATAATAAGAATTAATAATGAATAATTAATTTTACAATAAATTCTTTTATTGGGTAACAAATGAATGAAGTGGTGAAAAGTGGATAATAGAGTAATAGTTTGTGGCATTTAGTGGTGAGCCTCCTTTCTTGATTCTTCGCATGGGAATGGATGTGGGAAGAAATACATTGGTTCAGTAAAATGTAGTGATGGTAACAGTCAGCTGATTCATTGATTGAGTCAGTCAAATATACAAACAACCCACTACTCCATCACCAGCAGGATTGTATATATAATTCTAAAAAGAAAAAGGATTGATGCAGTAGTGTTCACGGGCCTCTCGTCTGGTTTCAGTTTGTCTCCCATATTTGCTAGTGGCCGCAGGTCACATGCTCTGACACTATAAACTCCTTACAATGTTCTGTTACTTATGGTTCTTTTCATTTCCATATATGCCATCTCTTCACTACAGCCTTTCACTTCAAACAAATCCACCTGCCCCCCTCGAACGTACTCTCTTATATCCACTCACGTCTCAATCTTTTTCTTGTTTTTATTCTTACCTTTCAACAATTAAAACTATTGTGTTTTCCAGTTTGAATGTTAATTCAGTTATGTTAGTGTATTGTTTGAATGTTATTCAGTTGTTAGTGTATTAGTCTAGTCAATTCAGTTCAAAACAAAAATATTAGTCTAGTCAATGGAGACTGGTTTAGTGGGAATTTTAACTTGAAAATTTTTGAATTTGAGTTCCAATTGCGGTTCTCGATGTATAATAGCAAGTCCTCATAGTCTATGGCATTCCCTAACTCTAAATTAAGGCAACTTCTCCTCATTTAAATTTATAATTACTAAATAAAGAGTCTTGAGTAAACCATTATAATGTCTTAATCACGAGGTGTTCAGATTTCATGTCCGTTTTATACTCTGTCTACCTAACTAATTCTCATCTACTGAGAGGCATTGGAGCTAGCTCATGAGAAGTTTGTACTTTGAAAAGTGTACAAGTATGACCTTATGTAAATTTATGAACCTCATAACTACTCATTGCCAATTGAGTTACCTTTTTTAGTTTTATAACGTTTCACGAGTGATTGATTGCGTTCTGAAAAGATCAATTCATAGAAACTAGGTTTTAAGCTATTACCTCTGAACTTGAAAGAAGAAGGAAAAAGATCAAACCCAAAAGGGGAAATTAAATTAGCAGCAAAACCGTCGTGTAAAAACAGTGGACGAATGAAATGTCGTGAATCATTCCATATTGGCCAGAATCAGCCAAACACATAGACAACAGGTGGTACAATGCCTACATTATGACAAGATCAGCTGCCCATTTCTGAATCTTGAAATTATTCCTAAGCAGACATGCATATATCCTTCATGTATATGCTGGCGTCAACAAAATGGCAAAAAAAAAAGCACTATGTTTTTTTCGTTAAATCACTCTTATTGCCTTGTTTGTTGTATGTGACCCAGTGGGTCTGTACCATTTAGACTGTCACTACGTATTATAGGGCTAGGAGGGTCCCTTTATTGTTTCCTTATTTTCCGATATTTCAATTTTAACAAGCCCATTCTCACATTTGTCTTTTTGTGTTTGACGTCTCCCTCTCAATTTGGGGACTGAGGCTCTTCTTTCTATCAGTTTCTTGTCATTATTTGCTCAATCTCTGCTTTTTATCTTCTCGTTTGTGGAATCTGGATGATCACATGAGCAGACACCACCATGTATAATTTATTTTTTTTCCAATTTGTAATTTATGACAACTTGGATATATAACAAAAATATCATTTATGTCACTAGTCCAATTCCAATTAAAAAAAGCTCTGATATCTCTGTATATCACTGTTTAGTTCGGTTTCCTCCAAGATTCTGAAAGTGATGTGGGTATATATCTTGATGTTCATTAATTGTTTACTTTCAAATAACAGTGATCTTTTAATCAATGTTAGGTCACATGGGGAATCAGTTGATAAGGTTATCCGGTGTGTGTGAGATATTTTCACGGTTGAAAAAGAATTAGTCCACCATAATCAAAACCCTTGACTTTGAGCAAGTTAACATGTGATTAAAATCATAACATTAATTTGAACTATCGTCAATCCATGCAAATTAATTATTAAGTCTATTCAAACAAATGAGAGATAAAGTTGCTCTCATCCTTAATTTTCCATAATTGTGATCTACACTCTCGCTAATAGTAAAATTCTTTTGATCTCTTAGTATTTGGAGACAAATTCACTATCAATAAATTACAAACAATTGATTGGTTAAGTCGCACTCATATAATAATTTTATTTTTTTTCTTATTTTAATTTTGCTGATTTATAATTTGTCATCATTTAGTGTTGGAGAAGATTCAAGTACTACAAGTATAATCACATAATAATTTATCTAGTAAATTATGCATAATCTGGCCTATTGTGTGCGTGTATAATATTGCTATTTTTCTGAGTGTGGAATGTTTTTTCGAGTCTTTGCATTGAGATATGCAGCTAGCGTAGCCATAAATCATATGTGGATCTCTTCCCCATGAAAAGTCCGAGTGGCCGGCGACAATTCGTTTTCATGAACTTCTGGATGGATGACTTCTGCACTTTGTAAGCGGACGACGTGACGTGTGTTTGGCTGATGAGACGACGGCCCGAAACAGTAGCAGTAACTTATTCATTACTTTATCAGACACTATAAAGACATGGATCTTGTGCTTTCGAGGAAACTGAAAGTCATATAAAATGGCACAATGCATCAACCTTAAAATATACTCCATCCGTCTGCGTCGTCGCTTTTGAAATTTTGAGAAAAATAATACCTTCTATCGCTGTGATAAATATTTTTTTAATAAGTGAGATGTTATCAATGCTTAATCCCTCGATTGAAAACAAAAAGGCTTAACCACAAAATAGTAGAATATGATCAGGCAAAATCCCGCTATTCAAAGTGTTTTTGCCGTACTAAAGATTACGACACCGAAGTGAGGAAACCCCTGAGAATTACAGGTAGGCCGAGAAGTAAATATAGTTTTCTCTGGGCAACAAATATCATCGACAACTACTTTGTTCTTCAGCTATGATATGACAAAATTAATAGTGATAAATAACGAATGACCAATGATGTAAAAAAAAAAAGGGGAAAAGAACCCATGGTTACGTTCACAGAACAGAAGCAAGTATTGTTCCGGAAAATATGCCTATTGTAAGTTGGAATAAATGAGGCAAGCGTGCACATTCTAGTCCGCAACTCACAACTCTCAGGTCCAGCTGAGTTACAGGGCTAAATCTTTCTTGGCAGAGCGACCACATAATATACATTATTGTTGTGACCTCCCCGCCAAAGGAGATTTGCCCAGCAATTCTTCTGCACCATATCTTTTTTTTTTCTTTTTTTTTGTTAAGTCTTTTTTAATTACTCCCATCCGAATGAAAATTTTAATCTCTTGGCGCAAAATTGACTCTGATGTCAATGAGATGCAAGTTCTACACCTGCTCTTGGATTTTATATTATTAACGAGTTTTTCTTGATATTGTTGAGCATTCAATAAAATTTCAATCAGTCCTGTTGCAAGAAGACTGCCAATTATAGAAGTATACTGAAAATATTTTTTAACTGAGATAATTTTATTAATGTTCGACGTGTTACACAGCAGTTTTTGATTATGTAATTTGTTGAATTGAGATCGCAAGTATGCTCAAAGCCGGTTTTCAGCAACTGAACGTGGAAGGCACGACTTTATCGAACAACCTCGTTGAGTTACATAATATATTGTAACATTTTGACAATATTTACGTTACCTGTAATGGAGCAAACTTTGCATGTGACCTCAAACAATTAGAGATGCATGTATTTATTATGATGAACAAATTGGTTTTTTAATAAGTTAATTCCAATTAGTTGTTCGAGATCATAATTCATGCAGCTCTGCTCCCACGGCATCAAAATTATGAAAATGTTAGATGAATTGAAGCGTTGGTTTTTCACTTAATTAATCTACGACCTCGTAATGTTATGTGCCACAGTTTCTTTGCGGCAGTTATAAACAGGTACCTACTGTTTGTCTACTTGCCGTAAACATGAATTTGCTGGCTGCATGTACACATAGACAAAAAAAAAAAATTCAAAATAATTGCGGACGTTGAATTCTTTATTATTGGCATATCACTTGAAATTTAATCCCACCCAAAAGGAGTTTTAGAGGGGTGAATTGAACCTAAGAGTCCATTTTTTTTTCTGGGAACCTAAGAGTCCATTTTGATATCATCAAATAATTGGGTCTAATTCCCAAAAAAAAAAGAGATTACCACTAATGTATAAGCTCTAACAATCCTTTGGACTTAGTCAATGTGGGACTTTTTTTTTGGTCCAAAGCCACCCGGTTTGCTAGAGTTCGGGCGCATTTAAGCCCTGTTATCTAGACTAATCCAAACTCGGAGCGGGAGGCATTGTTCCTAACCAAGAGGGCGACTCCCCTAGGATTCGAACTGGGGAGCACACCTAGTCGAACCTTAAGAGGGCTGAGCTTGCCAACTCAACCAACACCTCTTGGTTAGTCAATGTGGGACTTTAACATATAAAGACTCAATACTAATTGCAATTTTCAATGAAACTGATGTAATCTAGTAAAACATGTGAAAAATTAAGAATGGTAATGAGATAATCTATAGCTCATTGGTAAAATTTCAGTTTCAAAAGAACCATATATTAAAATAAGCTTGCATGTCATTGTGTTATAGCAGGCGACGATGAGATAATGAACAAATGATTGGTGTATGTATGGCCTAGTTGCTTGGATCCTGATGCTCTACGGACTGTGTACGTCTGGATCCATACACCAGGATATTCACATAGTCCATACTCCAAATGTGGAAATGTTGATTTCGACTCACTTTTAATTTCTGGAGTCGAGATGATAGTGGCCTTTGACGGCTCCGAATGGAAATATTAATGAAGAAGGCAAGAGCTCTAGAGATGCATATTAATGGAACACGCTTCGCATCTGCCAATGTAGAGAATCTTGGACAGCCTCTTTTTTTTTTTCTCCCCCTTTTCTCTTTTAAGCAATTTGTTAACATTTTGAACAGATTCTCTTACTTTGTGAAAACTACTCCTCCTCATTGGAAAGGCACAGATTTTGAATGCAATCATATTTTATATATGATTGTTACTAACTTGTTCTTAAAATGTAATCCTTCTTTCACCTTTTTTTAAAATGCTAGTAGTCTGACATGTCCACTAAGATTTTATTCCGAAACTCATACTTTTGCTTACTGGCCAGGCGATATATATATGCCCCCATCTGAAATTAATGTGCTTGAATTTATATAAAATGTAAAAATTAATTCAAAGAATATGATTTATTCCCTCTCAATATGGTTCATCTTACTTTCCTGGTTCATCTTACTTTCCAGAAGGTTATTTCCCATTTTTTTTTATTTAGTCAATACAATGAATTATTATAGCATGAATTACATATAGGCCAAATACATATACACGTGGCTCAGATTCATAAATTACCAATTCACGAGACTCACTTTCAATATTTTAAGTAGAAAAATCAAGATTTACAGTGCACAGATCCAACTATATGAATTACAGATTCACGGACCCAACAAGAGATTCAAACTTGTTTAAAACTTGTTTTGAATTTGTTTAGTATATGTTCATTGTATATTTATTTATAACTTATTCAAAGGTTGTTTAGGTTTGTTTAGATTCCATTAATATTTAAATATAAAGATAATATATATCATCAACATATTTTATAACATGTTAGCTTGTTTAAAATTTGTTTAGTACATGTTTATTATATATTTGTTTGTAACTTGTTAAAAGTTGTTTAGGACTTGTTTGTAGTGAGTTTGAAAATACAGAATCGTGTAAAAAAAAGTCACACCATAAATCAATAATTATGAAAAAATGAATCTGTAATAAACATATTTTGTCCGTAATGAAGAAGTATTACAAACTAATATAGGTGAATCACGTAATTTCCTCTTACATATAAGTATGATATAGGATGTAGATTGGGCTCATCTCACTAACAAGTCCATGACCACAACCCAAATGGATATTGGTCAGACGAAGGTGCATTGACCACATACCTCAGGAACGACCTTCTAGCCCTAGTTAAAACAACCCTTCTCGACTCGGTGTGGAGAGAGTCCTTTGATCCCTCTCTAGGACTCGAGCCGAGAAGGACCCTTTCGAGTACGACTATGGAGTTAGAGAAGGGTTGTGAATACCTTTGACCTTTTGGGACAACTTTAGGGTGGCAACCTCTTGATCACTTTGAGTATACAATTAAGAAAGGACCCTGGATCTTGTTACTTGCAACAACCTACAACACCACGTTCCTGTGGCAGGAGCACGAACCCATACAAAGGCAACACGTGGATCCAAGGACAAGGAAGGTCATAGGAGCCAACCTATGACTCATGCCTCGAGAAATATATAAACCCTAACTCACTAATCCTACAGCAAGTCGTTCGATCACTAGAAAAAGAAAAGAGAATCGTCCAAAAATTACGAGCCCAACCCACCGTCTACTTCACACCTCGCATCAAAGTCGAACCTATAATTGTGATCTAATTGATCCACATATCACAAGCACGAATTCATCTGTAGACCAAATCAATTAGGAAGTGGCGAAGCCACATGGGGACTAGCAGTGGCCCGGGCAGGAAGGTCATAGGAGCCAACCGAAGGCGGGGCTGAACATTTTAGCCTAGCTTGGATAAAGTCACGGGCTGGGCTACTAGTATTTGGTCTGCCGACCCATCTTGAATATATGTAATATTTATGATTTTTTATATTATATATATATAATATATAATATTGATTTAAATTTGATGTATTATGTATTATAAATTAGTAAAAATGATATTAATTATAAAATTTAAGAATTATTTAGTATTTATTAAAGTATAATTTATTTAATAAAGTATATGTTTAATTATATTGTGATAAAACAAAATATCGAATATTCGTATTTTTTCCAAAGAAAAAAATGGCCCGCGGCCTGGCCTTTTGAATGGGCAGGCTTGGGCTGGGCAACTAGCCCGTTCAACCGGGCCCGGCCCGACATGACCCGTATGAAAGGGCCATAAAAAATACCCATACCCTGGCCCAACCCTACCTCGGGCAAGACTCCGCTACTGGCTCTACCTCGTTGGTTGAGTTGCAGACTTGCAGCTTGCAGGAGACGATGCCTTATTTTTTTAATTTTAAATCATAGGGTTGCCTTGTGGATTTTTTATAAAATAATAATATTAAGTGTGGTTATTTCACCCCATTGGTTAAAAAAAATTAAAGAGATTTGAAACATGATGAACTGAAATCCTGGATCCGCTACTGCAATTAGGTGCTTACATGATGAGGACATTCAGGAGAAATAGAGCTATTTACATATGGATGCCATTTTTTTATGACGACATCTAAGTGAAATATAGGGAATAAAGTGATTGAAAGATCTGAACCACGTATTGTTCTTCAGGGCATTGTGCCGTCGTAGATGCTCCTTCCAGGATTGCATAAATAGCACGCATTCAACTCTTTTTTTTATCCAAAGCAGGACAACAAGTACAACAGCAATAAGTCCAGTGAGTGAGTTTGCATTGCAGTTGAAATTACAGGGCAAAATCTCTATTGGTAGGAAGCAACTTGGACATGCCAACTTATCAAAAAAGAAAAAAAAAATTGGACATGCCAACTCCATATCTCCAGGCATTTTCTGAGTGTGCCCTCTGCCAAAGGAGATTTGCCCGGCAATTCGTCTGCAATATTATAATTAGCACCAACATTCTCACCAGGCAGCTCCCATTCTTGAAGGTTAAACAATTTCTTCTCTCATTATTCCAAATCAGTCTTTTTTTCAAGTTATATAAATTATCCTAGCTAGGTTGTTTCATAAGCTTTGTTAATGTAGAGAATTTTTTTTCCCTTAATTACGAAATGTTCTGATTTTATGTCTTTTTATAGTGTGTAGCTATGAAGTGTTGAGAAATGTTTTTGATGGCTTGGAAAGATTACAAATATTTGCACCTTGTTTAGAATTTAGAAAGAAAATGCTTAATCTTAATTATGTGCACTATGATAGCAGATTTGTCTTCTTTTTTT